>KK116271.1:183738-194708 GCA_000611955.2 Stegodyphus mimosarum
GTTCTAACTGAAGATAACATATTAGAGGCTGTCCTTGAGACCTCCTAATCCCACAGAATATAGTGCTAATGAAAAAATATTCCAGTTCTGAATGTGGATTCAATAAAAGAAGGTCTGAAGCTGGCCAGAAAATTGGGTAATCATTTTCTCAAATATGGCTATAACGAGAAACGCCCTGGGTAATTTTAACGTGAACCGAAGTTGTGGATAGTCTCTTGCAGAGAAGAGATTGATGTCTACATAATTTCTCGTGATAGCAGTGATATTCCAGTGGTACGCAAATGTATGCGCTACTTTTTCTCAGATAGTGAAACGAAATTTTGTGTACAAAACAGTTCTTTTTTTCCTGTTTATGAAGGATTTTTTTCCTTTCAAATGCAAATTTACTTTAATACATTTCCGTTATGCATTATTACATGCGTATTTTGTTGAAATGAAACAGCAAGCTTAAAACGAATATTTTCATATTGTGGGGTTTCACCTTCTTATTTCACAGTTTAATCCTTGAAATCTCAAACACTGGTAAGCGAATAATCACCAGAGTGTATGAACAGAGACGCAAGACTCAAGAAGGGTTAACTACCCTTTATTTCTCAACTTCGGCTTTCTCAACTTTCAGATGCCCATATTTGGATGGAAACATTCAATATTCAAAATTTGATGGCTCTAGGTACCGTTGTTTTATCGCAATTCGAGAAACATATATACATTTATGCAGATTCTTCATTATTTAATTTCTTTAAATATAATACAAGGCGATAACTTTTGGTGGCAACAATTTGAAAAGTGATACAGCAGTTCATAGTGATTCAACGCAAAATCGCAAAACGAAAACAATAGTCCTTCAGAGACAAAGCCCTTTTGGACTAATAATGATTTAATAGGCTAATTTAAATTCAGTTAAAAATAAATGAGTTTAATTTCGAAGCGATTAGTCATAAATTTAATTTTATGTTATTAATAAGTTTTGTGAATAATCATAATTTTGGAAACAGATGTTCCTTGCTGAAGAAATTTTTTCATTTAGGCTCCTTGGGAATTTTCTTAAGGTTGCAGTTTTTGAATACATATTCTTCTTCATTAGGAACATTTTGTTATTTACGTTGAAGGCATATTTCCTAAAATGTGACAAAATAGTTTTACCTGCAATTTTTAGCTCTCCCCTTTGTAATTCTTTTGATGGGATATAGGGTCGTTAGTAATCTTCAGATTTTTGACACGCGAGCCATGGTTTCCTATTCCATTTTTTGCCCTTTTTACATTTATTTTCTCTCCTTTCCCCTCAATGAGATTTTCTGGTTTCCTTTAAATAAGGTGTCTGTAGCGACAGTTCAAATCGCTCGGTTGAGATTCCGACGCCTGCAATTGAGGTTATCGCTAATTAAAGCTTGCTGTGCGGTCGCACCTTTTTTTTCTTTTTTTTTTTTTCATTTATATGTTTTTTTACAAAATATTAAATAAAAAATCGGTATTCACGAAGTGATGCCACGGCGCGTGTTTGAAAAGTGAGGATTCAAAGTCGACCCTCCGTTTTTACCCTATATTCATTTCATCAACACGCGAAATGAATTTTCTAAAAAATAATACCTCCTTTCAACATTACTTATATTTATGGTTTCAGTTACTTTCGTATAGTCTTACAACATTTTTTTTATTCTCTGCTTACTATAAGAATTTTTTTGTTGTGCTATAAGATTTATGAGACTATTTTTTCCTTCTTTTTGTTCATCTGTTACCAGAGGGAAAAGATTTCAAAGGACAGAAGTACAATCAGTTTTCTTTCGCATTTATTTAAAGGTACCTTTAAATAATTTTTTAGATCGAAGTTTTTTTCCGCTTCGATATTAAAATTCCTTGCAAACATATGGAAACAAATCTCGTATAAAAATTTGGTCTAGAACCAAAAGTTACGGAAAGTCAGATGGTTTGTTTACATTTGTATGTGAGATAAGTTGTGGCATCAAATCTCTTAAATTACCCATAAAACGACATTACATTATAAGGTATTTCACCCGCCTTCTTCGCATGCCTTCATGGGGTAGTGGTCAGCACGCTCCACGCGTAACTGAGAGGTCCGTGGTTCGATTCTCGGCGAAGGTGTTACTCATTTTTCCCGGCTCCTTGTCCAAAAAAGTCCTAATGACTCTACACTGGCGCCCGAACTAAAAAAAGGTGGTGGATGATAATTCTCCACCACCGGGATTTGGCGATTGGGTCCCCAAACCCCCAGCCGCCCTTTAAAAGGGGGAATATATAAGGTATTTCTCCCGCCTTCTTCGTATATATTCGTGGTGTAGTGGTCAGCACGCTCGACACGTAACCAAGAGATCAGTGGTTCCATTCCCGGCGAAGGCGTTGCTTATTTTTCATGTCTCCTTCTCCAAAAAAGTCCTGATGACTCTGCAACATATAATTTTTGCAAATATATAGTTACATATGATAGAAAATTTAACTTACCAGTATATCTATCGGCAAATTTATTAAGTTGCAAGATGTTTGCAAGATTTCAAAGTGAACTTTTTTTTTCCGGTTAAAACTTCTTAAAAAAAAAAAAAAAATTGAAAGCTTTCATATTTTATATTGCGCCCAAAGCGGTGTTTTTTTAAACTTTTGTGTGTTACCTTTATTTATTAAATATGACGTTCTTCACACTTAAACCATAAAAATTCAATTAGACAGCAATATCATAAAATAAATTTAAAATGAGCATATCTTTAGAATTTCTGATACACAGACTCGCGCGCTGGCGATAAAAATGTTTTTCCTCCCCGTACAATGTTGCTGTTGCTCGCTTTGAAATCGTTAAGTTTCTTAATCAAAAACTCATTAAAGTTTTACAAAGTATGAAATAGACAAATTCTAAATTTGGGCTCCCAAATGCTCATATTCGGATGGAGAAGTACATTATTCAAAATTGGATGGCTCTAGGTACCATCATTCTATCACATTGCGAGAAACATACATACATTTATGCAAATTCTTCATTATTTAATTTTCGTCACTTTTTATTGTCTAAAATAATAAATTTTTTCATTATTTAAAGATAAATTATGATGATTATTTATGCAATGTCACTTGAACACATAATTATGCATGCTCAAAATTTTGAACTTTAAATATACTTTTTTTCTTTAATATTATTAAAATAATGGGCATTTGCAAAATTTGTGAATTTGATGGAAATTATAAACGTAAGATTTCTCAATATTCTCATTTCCTACTTGCTGTCATGATTTCTCTAAAACCTTTTGGAATTTCGAGGAATTTCGACTAGTTTTATAAATCTTATATAGATATGAAATGACTAAATACGTTACTTCTCACACAAAACAACAACAACAAAATAAATAAATAAATAAAATAAACTTTAAAAATTACATTTAATTTTGTGTTTATAACACAATCGATTTTGAGTTATTGAATTAAAAAGTGTTAATTTTAAGGAAAGTATTCGGTTATTTTTTTTTTAAAAAAAGCTCATTTTATTCATACATTTTTTTCTAATTTGAAGAAGTAAATTAGCTTTCCCCCCAAAGGCTGACACAAGATGTCATCATATACGTATCAATAAGGCCAGAAGTGGTGATGACATTATTATGAAGGCACCTAATAGGTAGGCCATCTTTGCCTTTTGGACCCGGGGCCTTTGGTATCGCAGTTGGCTCCCATAACCACTATACCGTCTGGACGGCAAAATAACTTAGCGAAAAATAATGATTTGTTTGTTTACAATGTTGCGTGCAGCGTGTATTTCAGTTTCATGTCGATGACAAGGAAAGTATTTTATCTAACATATTTTAATATCAAATTTAATATTTTAATATCTACAGTGGCACAAAAAATTGAGGATACACCTTACTTTTACTTGATAAATCCAACTTTCAATCGAAATAACACATTAACTAGAAGTGCAAACGTACTTTTATTCTTAGACATAACAAAAGGTTTAATTAACAGTAAAAATAAAGAAAAATCAACGACAAAATTCTAAAATAAGAATTTTCAGAGGCATTTCAAATAAACATAAACAGATTTTTACCTCAAAAAATTGAGGATGCACCAATGAAATTTTTGTTTAACTACCACTAGATTTTTTTTCTGCTTGCTACTATCATAATCTAAGTTTGTCCAATTTTATCTTAAACTTTTTCAACTGTTATTTTTGTCTTTTGAAGTTGGTTATGTGAATTTAAAGTCGCAATTTTAAATGGAAAATGGCTCCTCGGAGAGAGACCAGTATTGCTGCAAGAAAATTTATATTAAGGTTATTTAAGAAAGGAAACTCTTATAGTGAAATAGCTGAAATTGTCGGTAGAAGCCACTCGTGTGTACAGAAAATCATTGGAAGATTTAAAAGCGATGGATTAATTGAAAATAAAAGCGGAAGAGGAAGGAAAAGTATTCTGAGTGGTGTAGCCAAAAGGAAAATTTTGAAAGATATCAAGATTGATCCTAAACTAAGTGCAGTCAAACTGTCAGGACTTAGCATTCTGTGCATGCTCTTTGAGAACATAGTAAATTCTGTAAAGGGTTCTTATCCTTACGTTCTAAGTCCTGAACTGGAACAGGGAGCGGAAGGTACGCTATGTTCTGATGTAACTGCTGGGCTGGAGAATAACTGCACGTGAAGGGATTTGAAATCCTCTTTTATTAATTCACTATTAATAACAAACCTCCCAATTCGGGAGAGATACAGAACGTAACAGACCACACTTTGGTCAAACTTAACAATCAAATAAATTTAAATGAATTAAAATAGAACTTAAATTAAACGTTGCTTCGCAGAGCAATTCGCGGAAGTTGGCCTCTACCGAAAAGGGTGCGTAGCAAGGTATACTAAATACTACCGCACTTTAATTTATTTTACAATGCAATCACGTAGTAAGCACTATGGCTTATAAATTTAAACTGCTATGCAAAATGAAAATCTTATAGTGAAATAGCTGAAAGTCTCGGTAGAAGCCACTCGTGTGTACAGAAAATCATTGGAAGATTTAAAAGCAATTAGCATAAGCTAAAAACGCGCGCTTCTTCTGACAGGAAGTTGAAGCAGAGAGGAGATAGAAAAGATTTAAATTAAAATAAACTTGGTTAGTTTAACTAAAACCTTACAAAACTAGTTGCAGAAACTTCTCGAATAATGTCCAGAAGTGTAAGTGCTGAAACTGTCAGAAATGTGATTAGACATGTTGAATATAGCAGTCGAGTAGCTAGAAAGAAATCATTTATAAGCTTACAAAATAAGAAAAGGCGTTTGGAGTTTGCAAAAACTCATCAATTGAAGACAGATAACTTTTGGAAGAAAGTTATATTTAGTGATGAAAGTAAATTCAACATTTTTGGAAGTGATGGTCGTCGCACCGTTTGGAGAAAGCCGAACACCGCTCTGGAGCCAAAAAATTTACGTCCTACAGTTAAACATGGTGGTGGCTCCGTCATGGTTTGGGGTTGTATGACTTCAAATGGGGTAGGAAATTTAGTTTTTATAGATGACATAATGGATCATAAGCTTTATATAGATATACTCCACAACAATCTTAAAGAAAGTGCAAAAAAATTGTTTTTAGATGGAAATTTTATATTACAGCACGACAACGACCCCAAACACACGACACATAATGTCAAAATGTGGGGTCTTTTTCACTGTAAGCAGCAACTGAAAACACCACCACAGTCCCCTGACATCAATGTCATAGAAAATTTGTGTGGCCACACTCGAAACAGCCGTCCAAAAACACCAAATTAGAAACAAAGCCCATTTAAAGCAAGTGTTACAAGAAGAATACGATAAAATATCTCCAGATACCACCAAAAAATTGGTCGAATCGGTACCAAGACGTTTGGAGGACATTATAAAAGCCAAAGGACATGCAACCAAATATTGACACCGTCTTTGTATGTGATATATCACAAAAATTTTATTGGTGTATCCTTAATTTTTTGAGGTAAAGATCTGCCTAGGTTTATTTCAAATACTAGTGAAATTTTTAATTTTAGATATTTTTTTGTTGATTTTCGTTATTTTTACTGTAAATTAACCCTTTTGTTACGTGTGAAAATAAAAACACGTTTTTCTCTAGTTAATGTGTTATTTCTATTGGAAGTTGAATTTATCAAGTAAGGTGTATCCTCAATTGTTTGAGCCACTGTAGATATTTTTACAAATTAAAAGTACCAAATGCAATATAAAGAATATCCAAATAAGCAAAAGGCATTTGGCTGATCATAACTCAGTTATGAAAACAGGAGCTTTAAAGTATGTTTAAAATTTTATACCTATTTTTTTTTCATTTTAAAAGTATGTGACTCCTTAACTAATAGTTATAAACGCGAAATTTAGTCTTAGTAAAAACATAATTACACTTTTGTGTTCATAGTAACAAATGTAAGTAATATCTAGTATAGTTTATAGTAATATGTTATATATTCCAGTTCAATTTCTGTTAAAGTTTCAGCCTGTTAAACTTTATATGCTTCAGGGGAACGGGCTGGCTGCATGGACGTTTTCGTGGTTTTCCCTATGTGTAACGTGGATACGAGGCAATTTCACTTGGAATACTCACCACGAAGGCATTTCCCCTATTAGTTAGATAGCACAAGTGTGCTATGCCATAATCATATTAAAAAACTACTCTTTTGTTTTGCTTTCAGACGTCGCAAATGAAATATCAATTTAAAACAATGGTAGCCAATTAAAACTGATACTGGGATTGGTTATATTTATTACAAACTTATAAAGTTTTAAAATAGTGCATTTTATGGTTGAACATTGAAAACACAGAAGTTATAAAACTACAGAGGCTGTTCGCAGATTTTTTAGACGATTTTGGTAAGCGGTAATAAAAAATCGTTTGCTGCAAAAGAAGTAATTACAATTGTACTATGTTTTTAAAAGTCAAAATTATCGTCTGTGCCTTGAAAGTTTTGTTTTTATTCAAAATGGCGAATTTAACAAAGCAGTGGTTCGAAGGCTACACTGACGCTCTTTCCGAAGAGAAATATACATACTCCGTTATCCAAAAACGATGGGAGAGTCATGGTTTTGTGATATCTAAAGCGTCGATAGGTAATATCATCGACAAGAAAGGAAAAAAACGTCAAATTGGAGCCTCAAGTGGGACAAAAATTCCAAACAAATATCCGAGGAAAAAACGGACATCTTCGACTATTGCAAAGGTACGTAGTTTAATGTTAAAAGAAAATCCCCGTAGTCAAAGGACAGTTGCAAAATCATTAAAATGCTCGGTGTCCACTGTAAACAAAATGATAAATGTTGATTTAAGTCTTAAGAAAGCGAGAAAACGCAATGTGCACCGTCTTCTTCCGAAGCATATCGCTCGACGCAGGACACGCTGCAGAATTCTACATGAGAAACACTTATCCGAAGAAAAATGGAAAACAATTGTCACAATAGATGAAGCATGGGTGTATTTAAATGATTGTAACAAAAAAAGACCCATTTATTATCATAAAAGGGGAGAAAAAATTTAAGTACATGGTTCAAAGAATCGAAAGAAAGTTTTTCTCAGGGATTCATGATTGTTGCCGGTTTTTCTTATAATGGCTAGTTAAAATAAAGAGCGTGCAAAAAAATGTCAAGATTTAACTCCAAATAATATGAGGAACATATTTTATCACCCATTTTTCTGAATGAAATACCGTCGCTTTACCCACAGTGCCATCAATCTTTGAGACTCCATCAGGACAAAGCTAGCAGTCACACATCAAAATCCACTGTAAATTTCCTAAAAGAAATGGAACAAAAAACTGCTATCGAGGCCATACCCTTCACTGATATCCCTACTAAATCTCCCGATGTGTCACCTATGGATTTTTGTGCTTTCGGACTTTTAAAAACTGCATCATCCCAAATGTTGTCCCAAAACCCTAACAGGACTCTGGGAAGCTGTTGGGGAGGAATGGGATAGAATACCTCTTCTGATACTTCAAAAGGCATTATTATCCTGGAAATTGCGGTGTCGAAAGATAGTTCAGAATAAGGGATGTCAAATAGAACATTTAAAACACGAGAATTTTCTGTGATTTAGTTTTGTGAATACAATATACATCGTCTAAAAAATGGGCGAACAGCCTCTGTATTTAGATATCGTTGATTGCTTGTTTACAACAAGTAATGGTACAGTTCGTTTAGTCCAAAGGGGCTTTGTCTGTGAAGGATTATTGTTTTCGCTTTGAGATTTCGCGTTGTATTTCTATAAACGGCTGTATCACTTTTCAAATTGTTGCCCCCAAAATCTTGCAGCCCTGTATTATATTTAAAGAATTAAATAATGAAGAATCTGCATAAATATATGTACATTTCTCCAAATGTGGTAAAACAACGGTACCTAGAGACATCTAGTTTCGAATAAAGTACGTTTCCACCCGAATATACACATCTGGAAGCCCAAATTTGGAATTTGGAATTTGTTTTATTATCTCTTTCGTATTTTATAAAACTTAAACGAATTTTTGATGAACAAATTCAACGATTTAAAAGCGAGCAATGGCAACACTCTACGGGAAAAACAAAACCTTTAATCTCCAGCGCGCTGAATTGTGTATCGGAAATTCTAAAGATATGCTCATTTTAAAATCATTTTATGGTTTAAATGCGTTGCTGTTGATCTGAATTTTATGGTTTAAGTACAAGAAAATGATATTTAATAAATAAAGGTAACACACAAAACGTTAAAAAAAAACGCCTTTTTGGACGTAATTTAAATTCTGAAACCTTTCAGTTTTTTTTTTTTTTTTCCAGGAAGGAGGGCGGTATGGCATTATTCGAAGTTCGCTTCCATTCCTAAGGATGTAACCTAGGTTTGGTTTGGTTTATTCAGTTATGGCAAAAACACTTGAAGGCTATTTGCCGAAAGGGAGGGATACCTTCGTAAAACACTTTTTAAGGGATATAACCTTGACAGCATTTAAAAGCATTGCACCAGCTAGTCTGTCAGCATATCGTCATGGTAGATTAGCGAATCTGCTCAGTATTTCCTGACTGTGCTCAAAACTTGAAGACATGCATATTCTGACCACAAAATCTGCCATAACTATAGACTGTTACTTTATAATAGACATATAAGGTATTTCTCCCGCCTTCTTCGCATGCCTTCGTGGTGTAGTGCTCAGCGCACTCAACGCGTAACCGAGAGGTCCGTGGTTCGATTCCCGGCGAAGGCGTTGCACATTTGTCACTCTTCTGCTTCCAAAAAAAAAAAATCCTAATTACTCTACAAGTGGCGCCCGAACTAAAAAAAGAAGGTGGTGGATGATGATTCTCCTCCACAGGATGTGACGATTGGGTGCCCAAAACCCCAGTCGCCCATTAAAAGGGGGAGTATATAAGGTATTTCTCCCGCCTTCTTCGCATGCTTTCATCGTGGAGTGGTCAGCACGCTCGACGCGTAACCTACAGGTCCGTGGTTCGATTCCCGGCGAAGGCGTTGCCTATTTTTCATGTCTCCTGCTTTGAAGTAACCTAATGTCTCTATAGGTACTTCAAGGTTAGGTTAGGTTAGGTTATTCAATTTTGGCAAAGCACACGAGGGCTATCTGCCTAAAGGGAGGGATGCCTTCGTGGAGGACTTTCTAAGGGAAACTGGCTCGTATACACGTTACACATGGGGAAAACCACAAAAACGCCCATGCAGCCAGTCAGTTCGCGGGATTTGAACCTCGGACCGAACTACCAGTGTTCAGCGTCTTTACCGCTCGGCCGCTGGTGGGCTCGGCACTTCAAGGATCCTCCTCTGAAGTGACTTAAAACTTTAAAAAAAAAGTTCAGGTTCTCTAAGTTTCTAAAATCCCCTAATTTTCTCTGTGCGACGATGACGACGCATATTGTGATTATGATTGAGCTGCGACTTTGAAGCTTCTATTTTAGAGTACCAGGCTATGATCATAAAAATCAATTAAACAGAATAAAAGTAATGCAGTCATACGACGAGGCCATAATAAACAGACTGGCTGCTAGCTTTTGGCCTATTATTGTTTCAAAGCAGAATTAAGGCGTAGAAACTCTTAGGTAGTTTTCTAAGCATAAAACACGGAAAATCTACTCCGCTCTCACTGGAATTCGAAAACAGATTTTCAAGTTCCTAGCTGTGTGTTCTAACCGTGTTGACTAGAAGGGCACGCATAGGGGGATGCGCCAGTTCCTTTTTAAGGAAATTCAATATGTTATTAAAAAAAAAGGGATTTTATTTTGCATGATATTCATATGCAGCGTATTTTACTCTTTTTAATTAGTAAATTTTGCTTTTCGATATATATGTATACTAAAAAAGAAAGGTTTAAAATAAAAAGCAAAGAAATATTCGTATATGCATCCATTTAATTAACAATTAAAATTTGAAACCATATTTGCGTTCTAATGAGGAAGAAATAAAGCTTTGAAACCGTCACTATTAAAGCAGGCATTTTTATTTATTTCTTCATCTTGTACGCGAAATTTAATCCTTATTTTAACCCCTTCAAGTCGTATAAAAATGGTGCCGCCTCGTACGTATCGCCTGCCTGACGGGAGTGATTGCAGCCTGTCCCAGACACACGATCAGGCAGCAATTACCTCGGACGTGGGTCAGGGCCCTGACACGTGACTGACGTGTTGGTCGACACTTAAATTACACCCTCACGTCCTTTTTTTTTTTTCCTGATAAAGTTTTTTTCCCCTTCTCCCTTTTTTCCCCCTTTAAGAAGTTATCAATTCTTTGACAGTTTGAGAACTGCAAAACAGCCCTGCTGATTTCTGTTCGTAGAGTCGCCGCTCTGGTGTTAATTGTTGTCACTTCTTATCTAAAGCTGTTGCAATGAATTTTTCCGCAAGCAATTTTGTCACAGACAAATGGAGGTGCTTCTGGAGAGAAAATTTTCAAATAATGATCACTACTTTACTTCTGTGTTTGCGAATACGCTAAAAAAACAAATTAAATGTTTTTTTTTTTTTTTTTTTTTTTTTTTTAAAAATA
>KK116271.1:194865-208968 GCA_000611955.2 Stegodyphus mimosarum
TTTTTTTTTTTTTTTTTTTTTTGAAAGAGAGCTAATAATTTCTTTTTAAAAATTTTTATGCAAATATTTATTCAATAAATCCGAATATTTAGTAAATATTCGAATTTATTAAAGTTTCCAACAACAAATCTCAAAAGGGCAGTTTGCATCGTTTCACTTTTCAAACTGTTGCCACCAAATATTATAGCTATGTATTATATGTAAAGAAAATAAATAGGGAAGAATCTGCGTGAATGCACGAATGTTTCTTGCATTGTGAAAAACGAAAGGTACCTGGACCCATCAAATTTCGAATTACGTAGTCCTCCAACACAACATGGGCATTTGGAAGAGCGAATTTTGAATTTCGAATTCGTTTTGTCATCTATTTCAAATTTTGTAAAACTTAACAAATTTTTTATTAACGAACTTAACGATTTCAAAGCGAAAAATGGCAACACTGTACAGAATTAAACATTTTTATCTCCACAGCGAGAGACTGCCTATCGAAAATTCTAAAGGTATGCTGTTTTGCCGCTTTTAAATATTTTGTGATATTGCTGTTGAAATTGATTTTATGTAGTTAAAAAGCGAAGAACATGATATTTAATAAATAAAGGTAACACACAAAGCGTTAAAAGAACGCCCTTATGGGTGTAACATAAAATCTGAAAGATTTCAGATTTTCTTTTCTAAATAAAAATCAGAAGACATGTTAACTTTTATTTCTTTTCTTTTCGTTTTTTAATCCTCACATCCTCACATACTTCTTATCTTTATTTATTTTCAGTGTGAATGTAAAGACATCATTTCATATATAGCGGCAAAAATTTTTTTTTACTTTGAGTATCATTATTTTGTGTTCTTAATAATAAACGCATTTCTTTGACCTCTGGTCTTTAAACAAGGAAGAGCAATCAAATAATCGACTTCTTTTGCATTTGTTTGGCGATATATTATAATACGAAAGATAATGTTGAGAACGATACAAAACCAGCATTTGCTTTCCGTCGCTACTAAATAATTCCTTGAAATATCTTTCTGTGGATTAGTATATCCGCCAAGTGAAATTTTTTCTTTTTTTTTTTTACTTTCTTATACATCTGCTGTACTTCGAAATGCATTGCTCATGTGACATAATTCTATTGGGCGAAAAAAAAATGATAGAAATGATACATCGCAACAAAATACAGTGCCTCACATTTTCCTGACACTTAGGGTGTTTTGCACTTTTATTTGCCAATATCAGTTACTAATTATTAGCAAAGTGACTTTATTTTTCTTTCACATTTACTTATTGTTCATCTTTTGTAAAACTTGCTTGCTTTGTAAAAAATTATTCAAAATTATTATTAAAGAAATAGTTTATTCGAATGTTCTGAAAAGGACTCGCATAAGTATTCAGATAGTTTGAAAAAACAACTTGTAGAGTTTTCCTTAGTTCATTTAACCTGTTACTCAACTTTTTGTTATCTTTCCTGAACTTCTTAACTTCCCCTCGCATTTCCTCGCTAGTACGTAAATTTAAAGCTAAGTGAAGTGAGTACTTAAACGGGGGAATCTTGGAATTTATTCAGAGCGTGTTTTCGCTAGCCAGAGCACTTTTCGTTTCTGACCTTGCTGTTACGCTGATACGCCCTTTGGCCATTTGAATAATTATCACGCCTGCTAGGATGTCGAGTCAACCTACGTTAGCCGTAACTTAAAGTACTGCTCCAGCACTATTCTTTTTATAGACTGTCGGTGTTATTGTAAAGCACGAAGTAAGTGCCTTTATGTTCAGATTTGAAAATAATAAAGGGTTATTTTCACCTTTCTTCTATGCTCGTATTATTTCACTCCTGAGCGAGAAGTCGCCAGGTTCATTAGTAGGATCTAGATTAGTTTATGTGGCTAAAAAGAGTCAGATCCCATAAAATTATAAAAACTCGAAAATAACGGGACATTCAATATTTCGCTGGCTATCCTTTAACTACTTACAATTAGTTATACACTCATGTCCATAAATTAAGGATAATGCAAAATCAGGCAAAGGAAGAGTTAGAAGCAAAAACAAATTTACTTATTTGTAAAGCTTATTTATTAAACAAAAGGTAAAGAGCAAAAAAAGATGCTATATGTTTGATATTATTAAAAAAATTAGCGATTTTTCTCCCTGGAGCAAATTACAAAAAAAACCTGTTTACAAAAAACCAATATTACATGGCTAGTATGATTGTTAATACATTGTATGTCTCTCAGACGATGCAATGCTTAGGCCAACAACTAGATGTACAACGCCTAAGCATGCTGAGTATCAAATTATCGATCTGATCTTGGGGGATATTACACCACTCAAAAAGCAATGATTTCCGAAGTTTCGGTAGACATGTAGGAGGAGGTTGACGGGCTGCAACTCGTCGGCCAAGCTTGTCCCACGGGTGCTCTACTGGATTCAAGTCCGGTGAGAATGCTGGCCAGTCCATACGGGTGATATCCTCCGATTGAAGGCATTCGCTTACGATGTTTGCACGGTGAAGACGGGCGTTGTCATCCATAAACACAAATTGTGCGCTCACGGCGCCCCGAAACAAACGTACATGTTGTTCCAGAATGACGTCCCGATAGATTTGGCTTGTCATGGTTCCAATTTGAACATGCAGGTCAGTTCTGGAACCCAGAATAATTCCACCCTAAACGAGCACTCCTGCACCACCGTAACGGTGTCGTTCAATGGTGTTTTCTTGGTGGTAACGGGTACCTGGAGCTCTCCATATGAAAGTCCGGCGAGAATCAGACTGCAAGCTAAACCTGGACTCGTCGGAAAACATCACACAAGCCCACTGTTGCGGTGTCCACAATGCATGCTCTCTACTCCAGGCTAACCGCAGGCGAAAGTGAGTTGCAGTAAGTGCAACGCATCTGACAGGTCTACGAGCATATACACCAATCTGCCCTAAGCGTCTGTACACGGTCTGCCTTGAAATTGTCGTACCAGTGGCCGAAGAGAGC
Source organism: Stegodyphus mimosarum (assembly GCA_000611955.2). Classification (NCBI taxonomy): domain Eukaryota; kingdom Metazoa; phylum Arthropoda; class Arachnida; order Araneae; family Eresidae; genus Stegodyphus; species Stegodyphus mimosarum. The sequence continues at coordinate 197,836 of KK116271.1, forward strand.
CGACGAGACAGGTCTGAGGCTGTGCTGCGTCTGCTTCTTTTGGCAGTAACTGCCAAATACCGGTCCTCATTCGGCGTTGTAACTCTGGGGCGGCCTGTGTTGTAACGTCTACTCACATTACCATTATCTCGGAATCCTTGCCAAAGCCTGGAGATGACACTTTGGGCAATTCCAAGTTCGTCTGATACTTCCAGTCGGGAACGCCCACATTCCAGACGCCCGATCATTCTACCACGTAAAAAATCATCCACATGCGTCCTTTGTGTCCTAACTATTCGGTTATTACACTGAAATGCTCATAAAGCGCCGGCGAACAATTTGACTTCTTTACCTGTATTCCTTATACATCACTCTCTTACACTCTCGTCATTGTGACGTACTATCGGTGTCATCTGGTTACTTCCTGAAATTTGCATATGATTCTTGAAGATGTGTGTAGTGATTTTACAGGTGATATACTTATTTTAGAGTTCGATTTCCGCGTGACTCCGAATTATCCTTAATTTATGGACATGAGTGTACGTTCCACTCATTTGACTAATTTTTTCGGGTAAGAATGCTCTATTTTTTTTCCATTCCTCCGCAAGAACTGCTTTTAGTTGAGATTTCGAAGAAATGCCACAATTCTTTATGTTTTCCTCAAACTCATTCCATATATGTTAGATTAAAGTCCGAAGAAAATGGAGAAATCTGGTAATTCAGAGTAATTATAGAATAACCACGAGAAACATTTAGGCCTATACCCAAAATCGTTATTCTGATAGCGCTTGAATGTATTTTGCATTCCAAATTTTCTTTCAGATGCTTCCAGGTTTTCATTAAAAATATTTATATGGTTATATAGATTCACATTATTTTCTGCAGAAACTAAATTTCTTATCCCAGTGGCAGGAAATATTGCCAAACCATTAAACTTCCATCCTCGTGCTTAGCAGTAAGCAACAGGTTTTATTTTTGGATTCAGTTCTTCATTCAGCTTTCACTGCACAGCACTTTACCCAAAGGACCCAAATATATTAAATTTTCACTGTCTTTTGAATGCAACATTGTGTTAGAATGATAAATCTTTTGCTTACCATTGATTTGGGGGAATGCTAGGCATATTTTTCTTTTTTTCACGTCGAAGAATTTTTTTCGAATTAGTTCTGTTTCCGCAATTCCTCTTTCCGCGTTTTTCAAAATTCTTCCTGTTCCCGCGAAATCGGAGAGCACAGTCCCCGTCAAACAGCTCCTCAGGAAATCTCCCGATGAGTCATTAAGAAAAGCTGGGCAGTTTCTTTGTGAATAAATTAGTCTTCGTCAGACTTCTCTCGAAATCTTTAGTTTCATTCTATTTTTAATTCTGTCGCAATATTAGCTGTTATTTTCACATCTTACGTTAATCAATAGGGATGTTTTAGACATTATTGAAATTAAAAGGAAAAAAAAACCTTTAGTCCTTTATAAAGGTTACCAGTACCGAATTCAGAATAAAAGTAAAGAAAATGTAGTTTATTGGATTTGCGTAAATGAAAGAATGAAAAGCTGCAAAGGCGCAATTAAGACCAAAGAAGAAGTCGGTTTAGAAGAAAGAACGTCGCTTTAGAACGAATATTTATTCTGAAAGATTTTATTATAACTCACTTTATGCAGAATTTCGGAAGAATTCGGCGTATTATTTTTACTTTAGGAAACGATCTTTTAGTTCATTGTCAAAATTATCGCAGAGTTTGGACATGTCTCTCTTTTAAAACACTATTAGCTTCATTCACGGAAAAATCTGAGATCCTGAGTATTTTTCGGTTATTTCTTTTAAAACTTCTTTTTATAAATCTAAAAATTTTTTGCTTTCCTACATTTCGGGGAAGGCCAAGGCCCAGTCGCCCCCTCCGGCCTCGACACGTGATGCCGGTGGATCCTTGCCATTGGCTGTGGATAAGAGTCATGAAAAATCCCAATTTTAAAAATAAATAGCTGTAATAAAAAGGAGAACAAAATTTCCTGCTGTAGGTGAGAGTCCTATAATGCCTATACAGCAAGAAATTACAGTATAAACGTATATGATTCCTGAGAAAATCAAAGTCCGAATTAGCGTCACGTCACGTGGTGTTAATACAGTCACTTCATTGGCTTTGACAAATTGGCATAGGATTATAACAACAAATATGATCGAGAAATGAAAGAACTTAATTTTCTGGAGTAGTAGGATGTAAACATAGGCGTACTGAGTACATAAAAATAGAATATATACACTACATACAGTAAATGGCTTTTGGTAGACATGGCACAGTCCTTGCATGGTCACGTGGAAGCACGGTGACTTGCCATTGGCTGGGCAAGTTACTTCTGAAATATGCAGGAAAAATTCTTTTTTAAAAAAACATTTTCATTTCAGATGTGGTTGAAACTATTTTTCATTGAAAGTACGAGGCATATGAGAGTCAGACTCGATAGCTAAGTGCAAATTTCTAATTGGTTGTTGCAAGTCACGTGAAGGCGACGTTGAACGAAATCCATGATTTAAATATAAAATAAATGCAATTAATAAATTTGAGTAATAAAATGCATGATAAAGAAAAGAAATACTTGAATAAACAAAACTGACATTCTTGGTTAAATATAAGATGATTTCAGCAAAAGTCCAAAATCGCGTAAGCGAATAGTCCAAGTGAAATTGTAAGGTTTTAGTTTAAACTAACAAAGTTTTATTTTAATTTGCCTTTTTCTATCTGTTCTTATTTCAACTTCCCGTTAGAATGAGCGCGTGTTTCAGCTTTATGCTAATTTGAAGTAGAGACAAGCTTCTATTTAAACGGTAGGTAGGAACTTCTCAGTGTGACAGAGCTTTTAGTCTCAGATCACCGCTGCTCTGTTCGACGCTCGCCTGACCAGCTAGTACTTAAATTCTAAGCCGTAGCGCTGTTACGCTATTACTTATTGAAGTAAATCTAAGTACGTTAGTATTAGTTAAATCTTGCTACGCACCCTTTAGCATAGAGGCTAACCTCGCGTTTATAGCTCTGTGAGCAACGACTACTTAATTTCTAATTAGTTTTAGTTTAAATTATCTGATTGTTCAGTTTAGACCCAAGTGCGGTCATTATTTTCTGTATCCCTCCCGAGTTGGGAAGTGGCTGTACATAATTGTGGTTTAATAAAAGAGGATTTTAAATCCTTCTGAAGCGCAGTTCTTCTACCACTTAACCACAGTTTTCTACCACAGAACATAGCTGCATTCAGCTCCCTGTTCAAGATCAGGACTTAAAGTTTTCGTTACATTATACATTTACAGTTTATCGTTACATTAATGAAAAGACCGCCCGAATCGCATCGCATCGGACATTTATAGCCGGGATATCACAAAAGTTGTAACTTATCCGGCTCGCTGACAAAAAAATTGCAATAAGTGCACCTAACGTGGTCATCCTGACAAGTGAGAAGCAAAAGAAAATGAGGCCGTGGGAAAAGAAGAAAAACCAAAAATCAGCAATGGAGAGAATCATATCCTAACATTTAGATTCACATTAAGAAGTGGTGAGGCATGATGACATCATAATCCACTAATACAAGAAAATACAAAATACAGAAACAAAAGGTACAATAAAAATGCATAATTTAAAAGTGAGGTGTCTAATACAATAGCAAATGCGAATCAGAATGTATATACAATATGTACAATATTTACATGAAGTGTAACCTCAGCTTGTAGCATTCATTATTTTAATTAACCAAATTATTTTTAGTTTGAACTTTCCTATCGATATCTCAAAGTTTCAGTTGCTGCCCGAATTTAGCGCGAGCGAGATATTTATGCAAATCGCATATATCTGTTAGCAGTTAAAAGGCAGGAGTTAACGAGGGGAAAGACAGAGCCTTGGAGTTATCGTTGTAAGGCTGTGCGCGCAAAGATTTCCTCTGTCTACTGAAAGTTCGCCTTCATAGGCATTTGCAATTACCAGTGTTTGCTAGTGAAATTCGCATTATTGCACTTCACTAAGAGTTAAGCTTCCCTCGCCGTCCTACTTAAGCTAAGTTAGGGAATTGAATTTGTTAACACACTTTATTTTCATATTATTTTAGTTCAGCCCAAGTAGTGGCTTACTCTCAATTTGAAGAGTTGTATTTATTTGAATTAAAGGGTCACTTTTAAACCCTCCTTCTGACTTTGTAGTTCTTCAACACTAAAGGACATAGCCTAGATTTGCTCACTGTCCTCCACATAAGGTTTCACAGTCTATGCTCACGAAGAAAGTCAAGAGATTTAAGGAGAAACCTTATAAGCTTAGATGGGAAAGTTGAGATCTCTTAAGTGAGCAGTCAAAGGTCGGAGATTCTAGTCCTTCTCAAGAGCGACATGGTCAAAAACGTTTAAAATCATTCATATGATTGCATCTTAGTGCTTTTCGGAAAAAAATTCTGTTCATCCTATGAAGATAGTGATCTACATATTCCATGCATAAGTCTTTATGTAAAGTTTCGTTTGAAACAAAATAGTGTGCGTTGGTGTGTGTGGTGTGTTGGTGTAAAAATAGTGTACGCAAAACTTTGTTTTGCAGGATTTGCAATTTCATGACATCTTTTTTGGTATAGGTCGACCAAACTGGTGACGCATACGTAAAAATAGGTCTTATGATGGCAATATAAATATGCCGTTTATGTTTTAGACTAAGCTTGGATGAAAAACCAACAAGTGGGAAAAGACTGGAAATGGTACCTACGGTCTTGCTTCTGATATGTTTTATATGGTCTTTCCAGTTTAGTTTCTCATTTAAAACGACACCAAAGTAGGTAGCATGTTTTACAATTGGTATTTCAGTACCGAAAAGAATTAATTTTTCTTTGATTTCCTTTCTAGTGTGTGTCCTTCTAATGATTAATAATTTAGACTTTGAAGCATTTATGGAGATTCTCCATTTTACACACCATTTTTCAATTTCCAGTAGCAGTAGCCGCAGATTCTTAATAGCCTGATCTGGTCGGATTGACTTTGCGGCTAGAGCGGTATCATCCGCATAACATCCTAAGTAGTGATTTTTTGTAATGTTACTTTTAGGAAAGTCCGCAGTATACAGAATATAAAGTAACGGGCCTAAGATGGATCCTTGGGGGACTCCGGCTGTGAGCCTCTTTCTTCCTAAGCTTTCTGAACCAACAGAAACGTAAAAACTCCTATCTTTAATGAAGGAAGAGATAAGCATAATGTATTCTTTACTGAAGTTGTATCTGATGAGCCTATATAACAGCCCCTCATGCCAGACGCGGTCGAAAGCTTTCGCCACGTCTAGCATGAGGAGACAATTTGCTTTGTGTGTAGGGCTTCTCCTAAGTATTCAGTCAGGCGTATTAACTGTTTGGTGGTAGATAAGCCAGCACAAAATCCAAACTGTTCAGGCGGTAGTATATCCAAATAAGGTTGAAGTCTATGAAGAATAATACGCTCATAAATTTTGCCAAGACCAGGTAATAAACTAATTGGCCGAAAACCATCGGGCCTAGTAGTATCTTTCCCTGGTTTGGGAAGTAAAATAACTTTTGCGTTTTTCCATAAATATGGAAAGTAGGAATTATCCAAACAAGCATTTACGATGTTAACATATCTTGAAATAATGTTGTCCGGGAGATACTTTATAGCTAAGTTGGTGATTTCGTCAAATCCAGGTGCTTTATGAATACGAAGGCGTTTAATTATATCCTTAACTTCTTGTAAATCAGTGTGATCCAGTTTGTTTCCTGGCGGTTGATCTTTCATCCAGTTTTGTAGAAAGTGTCTTACGTCATAGACAAAATTAATATCACACGGATCTTCATGTGGCATAAACTGTTGCATAAGATGTTCAGCAAGAACGTCAGCCTTGTCTTTATTCGTTAAAGCAATAGTTTGATTCGAGTAGATTGGCTTATTAACTGATTTTTGCAATCTTAGTTTTCGGGCAAAGTTCCAGAAACCATCTCTGGTATTGTCAAATGCTAAGATTTTATCTTCCCAAAGTTCTCTTTTGCGGTTTATAATATCAGATTTTATCTCTCTATTGAGTTTATTTAACTCATACTTTAAGTGAGGGTCCCAGGTTCGATTCCACCTTTTCCTGAGTCTATTTCTATATTTGATTTTTTCTCTTAAGAATTTCGGAAGTAACCCTGCATGTTGCTGTGCAGGTATGCATCTGGTGGGATTGTTATATGCATTTTAATGTGCATAGTGAGATTATATGTAGCAGTTTCAATACCTCTTCTATTTTGATAATTGTCCTCCTTAAGTTCGCTTTCCGAGAGTAAGTAATTAAAAAGCTCCCAGTCTGTCACCTTTTTAATTTTGTCATCAGTTATTTGAGTAGTGCCGAGTGTGATAACAACTGGTATGCGGTCAGAAGAAAGATCCTGAAGTACTTCCAGGCACATAGGAATAGCAGTAGTAGTTAAAACTACATCTAAGATGTCTCCACGATTAGGGTGGCTTGGTAAATAAGTATATTCAGTGGGTGCATAGAAATACACGGGGTGGTTTATAATGAAATTTAGTAGGGCTTCACCATTTCGATTTGAAGCTCTACAGTTCCATTCTCTATTTTTGGCATTTAAATCGCCAGCCAAAATCGTAGGTTTGTCAACGAGTAACAGATCTTTTAAGATATTTGATTTGATGTAGCTTTTGGGCGGATGATATATGGATGTGAAGTAGACCACTCCATAGTCAGGTAAGAGAACAGAAACAGTCACTGCTTCATGTTTATTTTGACGATTTTCTTTAATAAGACAGGATTGCAAAGAACTTTTAACTAAAATGGCAACACCTCCACCTCTATGTGTAAGGCGATCGCATCTGTAAGTCCAGGTAATTAGAAATATTCATATTATCGCATGTGTTAGCATGTGTTTCCGTCAGCATTGCGATATCAATCGCATGTATGGTGAGAAAGTACTCAACTTCAATTAATTTATTTAGAACACTACACGCGTTCCATGTCACTAATTTGATGGATGCTCTACTTTTAGTTATTGGACTCATTATTAGATTGAGTAGTGGTATTATTTTCCTGATTTATTTTGCTAATTTCTTTAATCTGTTGTGTAATTTGAAATCCGGCTGTTTTGATTACAGCTACCAATTTTGCTAGGTCCGAAAAGACCTTTTTTGTTTCTGAAAGCGTATCCGAATAGATGCCTGCTGATAGGGCTTGTGCATAACTTTTGTTTGCTACAACTCTATTTTAATAGCTAAGTATCAAGAGTGCAAATTTCTGATTGGTTGTTGCAGGTCACGTGAAGGCGACGTTGAACAAAATCCATGATTTAAATACAAAATAAATGCAATTAATAAATTTGAATAATAAAGTGCATGATAAAAAAAAGAAATACTTGAATAAACAAAACTGAGATTCTTGGTTAAATATAAGATGATTTCAGCGAAAGTCCAAAATCGCGTAAGCGAATAGTCCAAGAGAAATCAGGAAGATAATATAAAATACTGTAAATAACTATGTACAATACATTTTTTATGTACAATTACCACTTAATATTGTGACGAAACGTTCGCGGTCGCTTCACTACGCGTTCAATAGTAGGATCATATTCAATAATACTTTAAGTGCTTCATATGGGCTATTTTGTATGATATTGAAGAAATTATGAGCAGTTATGAGGATTTGCGATGATAAAGGATGAATTTGTACATCTGCTTGGATCTGTGTGATTTCTCACGAACCATGGGGCATTCGTAATGGATCTTAGAATTTTATTTTGCAGAATGTCCAATTTTTACGCTCGATTTTTAGTCTAATTGCCCATGCAGGAGCGGCGTAAAGCAAGAAAAGCCTAATTAATGAGACATATAGCATTTTCTTGATTTTAAGGCTGAGTTTTGACTTTCTTCTTATGAGAGGGTATACCGACATAAATGCAGCATTTCCTTTATTAGCGATATAGGTCATATGTTCCTTGAAGGTAAGTTTTTTATCAATATAAATGCCAAGATATTTATAGGAATCTGCTTCAAGGACTGTGATGTTGTCAGGACTGAGTGTTCGGTGCATATTCTTTTAAAACATCTTCGTGACAGCTTAAAGTCCTGATCTTGAACAGGGAGCTGAATGCAGCTATGTTCTGTGGTAGAGTATTGTGATAAAGTGGTAGAAGAACTGCACTTGAAAGGGATTTAAAATCCTCTTTTATTAAATCACAATTATTTACAACCACTTCCCAACTCGGGAGGGATACAGAAAGTAAAAGACCACACTTGGGTCTAAAATGAACAATCAGATAAATTTAAAACTAAAGCTAAATAGAAATTAAATAATCGTTGCTTACAGAGCTATACCGCGAGGTTGGCCTCTAAACTAAATGGTGCGTAGCAAGATTTAACTAATACTGACGCACTTGGAATTACTTCAATAAGCAATCACGTAAAAGCGCTATGGCTTAGAATTTAAATGCTAGCTAGTCAGGCTAACGTCGAATAGAGTGACCGTGGTCTGAGACTAAAAGCTCTCTCACACTGAGAGGTTCCTACCTCTCGCTTAAATATAACTTGGCTCCACTTCAAATTAGCATAAAGCTCAAACGCGCGCTTCTTCTAACGGGAAGTTGAAATGAGAACAGGTAGAAAAGTATAAATTAAAATAAAACTTTGTTAGTTTAACTAAAACCTTACAATGTTATTAATTTTAATTTCAGAATAAACTATCATGCATCTTTTATATCTTCTGTACAAAACCGTGCAGCATTTGTTAGCTTTTAAAGTAATTTTTCCAGTATTTACACCAATGGTTAATAGTATTGACATGCATTTGTAAGTTGTTTAAGGCCAGTTGTGTGTTCCTTTACTCAGTAAGAATGACAGTACCGTATATATTATTTATTAAATTTATGCCCGTTGTGTTGTGACGAGACTCTTGGTAAACATTGCAGCAAATAAAAATAACCGTTCTTAAGAGCAGATATATTTAATTCGATTTTAAGCTCCACAATCACAAAACATTATAACACACGGATATAACAAAAGAAGCAAAATTACACTAAACAAAACATAACTGACCGCTACTACTACATTATTACCGCGCTCCCGGAGGATCATGGGAGTGGCGCTAGCTGGCTAAAAAATGTAGCGCCCTCAAGTGCATCAAAAGAGAAGGTATTAGTAAATATACCCGTTACAAATTTATATATTTTATTTAATTAATTTATATTATTATTTAATATTGTAATATTGGCATATTTTAAAACTTTAGCACTGAGAGATTGAGGGAGATCATTAATATAAATATTATACAGTTTTGGGGAAAGAGGACTTCGTCGTGGAACGCCACTACGAATAAATTTCTTTACAAAGAGTGTATCACCGCTTCTCACTTGGAAAGTCCTTCGTTTGAGATAAGACATGATAATTTTGATGAAGTTATCCGGAAGAAGAAAATTTGTGAGTTATGAATGAGTCTTGCGTGCCACACTCTGTCAAAAGCTTTCTCGAAATCGAGGAAGCATACGGCGACTCCAGTCTTTTTTTGAAATGCAAGAGAGATTATTTCAATTAAATTCAGAACTTCGTGGGCGGTGCTGTGGGCCTTACGGAAACCAAATTGCACGTCGTCAATGAGATTGAGTCTTTCCAGGTGTTCAGTAAGTCTATTGCTTTAGATTTTTTCGAATACTTTACCCATAGCAGGGAGCAGGCTGATAGGTCTGTAGCTAGTAACATTTCTGGGATTTTCCCCTAGTTTAAGCAAATTAATAACGATAGAGTGTTTCCACTGTTGTGGAAAATAACTCAATTTGATGCGGGCATTCATAATATTAACAAGATTAACAATGCAGTTGTCAGGACTGTGTGTTCGGTGCATATTCTTGGCAAACATCTTCGTCAGACACTTTACACGATCCTGATCTTGAACAGGGAGCTGAATGCAGCTATGTTCTGTGGTAGAATACTGTGATCAAGTGGTAGAAGAACTATACGTAAGAAAGATTTAAAATCCTCTTTTATTAAACCACAATTATATACAGCCACTTCCCAACTCGGAAGGGATACAGAAAATAGCGACAGCCCTTGTGTCTTAAACTGATCAATCAAATACTTTAAACTAAATTTAAAATAGAAAATTAAGTAACCGTTGCTCACAGAGCTATGCACACGAGGTTGGCCTCTATGCTAAATGGTACGTAGTAAGATTTAACTAATACTAACGCACTTAGAATTACTTCAATAAGTAATAGCGTAACAGCGCTACGGCTTACAATTTAAATACTAGCTAGTCAGGCGAACGTCGAATAGAGTAACAGTGGTCTGATACTAAAAGCTCTCTCGCACTGAGAGTTTCCTACTTCTCGTTTAAATAGAACTTGGCTCCACTTCAAGTTAGCATAAAGCTGAAACGTGCGCTTATTCTAACGGGAAGTTGAAATAAGAACACATAGAAAAAGTCAAATTAAAATAAAACTTTGTTAGTGTAAACTAAAACCTTACACAGTAACTGGGAAGTGCTTTGAGTGCTTCATTATTTGTACGATCGTATCCTTTAGCCTTCCTTTTCTTCAAGGTTCTTGATAATTATTTTTCTGATTTCTCCTGGATAGGTAAGTTTAATATAGTAGGAATTCTATTTCTTAAGCTTAAGTTTGTTGAATTTCTTTTTTCATGAGAATTATCCGGCGGGTGAGGTTTGAAAATTTTTCAAGTTAATTTGCCATTAAATTTGCTATTTCATTGGTACACTGAGGGGGGAAAAAAAGGACAGTTCTAGATCTCTCGTTTCTACTGGCCCAATTGACAAAATTCAAATTGCGTTTTTTATGTCTCGAAAGCGTGACTTGCTTTATATATATATGCATTAGATTTATATATAACATTGCTCAAATATAGGTATTTTGACACAAAATCGGACATTTTCTGAATTGACATGCCAATTTTTTCCCATATTTCGATTCTACAACTCAAGTGATGCCAAACTACCAAATTTTGTAAAAATCGCAGGAGCAGTTTTTAAAAAAATAGCTCTCAAAATTTTAGCTCCTCAATGTTTATTCAATTTGGTATGCATTAATTCGAAATTTAGGTTCACTCCAAATAAAATTCACCCATTTTTTATGATTTATTTTTAAAATTTGTATTTTTAAATAATTTTTATAAATTTTTCGAAAAAAATTTCGAATTATAACCTATAA
>KK116272.1:0-29032 GCA_000611955.2 Stegodyphus mimosarum
TACAAAAGTAAAGATATTCAAACCTGAAAAGGAAAATATGTAAGTTATTCCATCAATAAATGCGATAAGTTTGTTTATATCTTCATTATTTTATGAATTATTAAATATCAAAATGGATCCGGGACTTTATAAACACCCTGTATATTTATTTTAGATTTGGTTTATTTGATTACGGCAAAACACATTAGGACTATATTCGTAAGAAGAGGGATGCTTTCATGGAGGTCTTTCTAAGGGAAGCTCTTTGTATACACGTTGCACAACAGGAAAACCACGAAAACGCTCATGCAACTAACCCGTTCGCCGGGACTCGAAACCTGGACCGAGCTACCACTGTTCAGCGTCTTTACTGATCGACCGCTGGAATTTATTTTAGGAGTTCTTTATCACATAAATGCTCAGTAAGCATCATTAATCTCAAGCTAAATATGGGTTTTCTGTAATGCATTATTTAAAATTTTTCTGGATGAGGCTGATATCACGCGAGAATCATGTGTTGGTTTTATTTAGCTTCATGTCCCGGCGTAGAGCCAACTAAATGATTTCATAATAATTTCCACCTTCATCCTATGTCTGATTGAATTCACTCTAGAAGACGAAATCCAAGTGTCTCGTAATCCCACTTTCTGCATCAATAGCCGGTCCGCAGGAGTTTTGGACACACACATTTTAAGCGTCGAAAATGCTGTAAAGGCTGTATTAATGTAAACTGTAGACTGTAAAACAATTAGTTATTCTTTAAATCTTGTAGCTATCCTTTAAAATGTTTAAGTCTTTTATCAAAATTTCAAGTCATTAAATTTAAGTATCCAAAGATTCTAGCTTTTAACTGAATTGACATTTCGAATTAGAGACGGACGATCTGCTCCGGAACTGACTCAAAGAACCGATTCATTGTACTGAGTGAATTCAGTCCAATTCCAGGAAATGATGTTGTAGCTCTTTTACAGTTCACGGACAGCTCAGTGTTACAGTTCTTGTTGGAAGCGCGAGAGGAATCTGCTATTCGCCCACGAACGGATTCACTTTACTGAGCGAGCGAACGTCCAATTGGCAAAAGAACAGTGAAAGGAAGTTCAAAGCTTGTCACTTCCCATTTCGGTGAAAAGAATGTTTATCCTCCCATGTTAAAAATGAATTTAATTTTTAATTTCCCAACTTTTCAAAAAACTTTGTTCTAGAACTTCATGTTTATTTCTGTGTAAAAAGGAGGTTTTAGAGAATCTCAAAACTACAGTTGAAAGAAATCAGTTCTAGAAGTTAGCATTTGATTGAACCGACTTTAGCTCTTGATTTACTCATCATTTTGGATCTTTTTTTTAATCAAGGTAATTTATAGTGAATGTTGAATGTCAGAAAAGAACCGATTCATTTTAATGAGTGAGCGGTTCTAATCCGATTCCACAAAAGAGTTATTTCACCCATCTCTATTTCGAATCTTTTACTACTGGAGCACACATAAGTAAAATTCGAGTATATTTTAATTATTTTGAACAGTTGAAAAAGAAATGAAGATTTTAACATTAACAAATTAAAATGTTAAGCATTTCACCTAATTTGCTGTAGAAATTTGTTGTGGTGCACAACATTTGATTTCAATTTATGAAAGTTTTATTTACAAATATATTATTTATTTGAATATAATAAAAACTTATCTTTTCTAAGCAAACCTTCATTCTTTACTTGTATGCTTAATGCACAGCGTTAAAAATTCATTTTTTGTATACACTAACGATGCAAATACTCACAAAAATTATCATTTAGATATATTATATAATAACAAGTATAAATTATACAAATTATATTTCTAAATATTTTATCACATATAAATTGTGAAAGCACTAGTTTCTGAAACCCTTATATCTTCACTTCAACAATACAAGTCCTATACGGCCGCAACTGAAAGATAAAGTATACACTTTGTTAAAATGTATACACTTCTTCTTAATAGCTCAGATTGTTACCCTGATAAATGAAGACATGTTACTAGTTGAAAAATAAACTAAGATGTTATGCGTAAAGAATAGTAATAGCTTTCAAAACAGGAAGTTGGCGAGGCCATGAGGTAATTAGTTTTGCGACAGAATATCAAAACGAAATATAATGTAATGTTATGGAATGACTAACCAAGGTTTTTCCGTTTGACATAAATTTCTTCCAAGAGAAGAATTTTATTGTCTCAGGGAAGAAAATTGCTCGCCTGCGATTATTGGACCAAACTTTAACAAAACTCTCACGGTGAAGAACAGCTGTGGCATAGTTTAAATCACATGACTAAAAAGGGCTTCAATAAGGTTAAATTTAAGCATTGTAAGCGCATAGATGTCAATACAAATATTTCTTGGTTATAATTATTAAATATAATAATAGTAATTTATATATTAAAGATATATAAATAATACACATTTATGATATTTAATAAACTTTTTAAATCACGCGTACATTTTTAAGCTAAACAAAATTAAACTTCCGCGTTCATCTATTATTTGAAATGAAAGGCTGAAATAGAAGAGAACAAAATGGAGAACGAAAGAAATTCTGTCACATGGAGAGAAGCGGGATCGAATAATGAGAATTAAAATCATTGGGCTGGATTATATTTCACATCAGAACCTTCCAACTTTAATCATTAAAAATCTTTATTAATCAAAATATTTTTTAATTTGAAGAGGATTTAAGTAAGTTTTTTTAATTATAGAGCAAAGCTATGAATTAATTAATACACAGTAAAACAATACAATAAGATTTTCAGCAGTTTTCTTTCACTGTTGAAAAATAAGAGATATATTTTTTTAAATTCTGCTTAGAAAACAAAAGCAAACGATATAAACTCATTTGTTGAGCAAGTATTTGTGGCATAATTTTTTTCATTGTAGTATATATTTTGAAACTTATACCAGTGCAGAAGAGAATTAATAATACACATTAGCGTCATACTGGTTATCATTTACAAAATTACTTACAATTCTAAAGTTAGGTCGAATCTCTGATTCTTGAATTTGTAAACAAAATATCACATGGTAGAAGCCTCGGTTTCTTTATTGTATTTCTTCTGAGCTTCCCAGTATATATAATAATAACGAGAAATTTTTTTCACTAGAATTTATATATTCTACGGGGTTTGATTTCCGAAGCAATTTGTACGTTGTTGCGGCATTGTGCACGATGGTTTTCATTATAAGAATGGAGCTGGAAAGAGTTTTTTATATGACAGCAATGTCGAAAGTAAGAAAAATTACACGAAAAAAATCTCTTCAGTAGTATTTTTAGCCCACCCTCCAAACTCTGACTGGGAAGTTGAAGACTTTATAGCCAAGCCGAGAAACAGTTGATAACAGAGTAGCCGGGAAATGACCCGTGGCAGCGAAACGAGACTTAACCTTGACCAGAGGCATTCGATCATGATTCTAAAGCGATGTGAAAATTGAGAACATTTGGGGGCGGAGAATTACAGCAGAGCTCGCTGCTCTTTTGGAGATAGAAGCGAAAAAAGGGAAGGACGAAAAGTATTTGTGAAATGAGCCAGAATGTTCTATCAGTTACTTCCCTAGTTCTGAAATCTTTTCGCAGCGCACTTTTTTTTATTCCTGTTTGGAGTTACGTCTTGTGTTGTTATTAGAGGGAGTCTGAAAGAGAAAATTACCTGTCTTTGGTCAAACGTGGTTGCGTATGAGGGCTCCAAGCCAACCAAAGTGTTCAAGAAGCCTTAGGAGAGTTCCATGGAAGTATTATTATTTTTTAGAACCTTCTTGGTGAATACGACGTGAATTTTTCTTTGCTAAATATGAGCAAAATATCTGCATTACGTTAAGAAATAATAATATAAATCAAAATATATAACCTCATGAGTAATAGTAACCGAGACAGTGTGTGTAAACACTACACACACTATCTTGGATTTTTTTACATTATTACGTGTAGTCCCAAGTTAGTAACGAAATCTTGTTATTTTTTAAAAGTTTCCTTGAAGTACTATTTATGTGCATAAAATCTAAACCTGATGAGAAAGCAAAAAAGATGCAACATGCTTTGCGTAACTAATCGATCTAATCTATGTAAAAACACTTAAACTGTTAAGAGTGGCCTGAAAGTAATTCTAAGAGAATTCTGAAATAGCTAAAAAAGGAAAAAAGGGAGAAACGAAAAATGTTTTCCAGTACCATACATTTCTTCTAAACTTCTAAACGGAATATTATTTAAAAAAATAAGCACTAGCTTTGAAATATTTGCATAAACGCTAAGTAATATGAATTCGAATATATTTATAGTTTACTATAAGCTGGATATAAGTGGGCATAAAATTTGGGGTTCATCGATGAACACACAAATGCATAGAGATATAGCTCCTCCGGAAGGCGTTCCACTAGCCCGTCCGGCATGTGCGTAAAACTGGGTATCGAAAAAAGGACGACGACTTTCACGTTCTTTACACATGGAATTTTATGCCAGATCTTCATCCATCCGATTTCAGGTTGGATGTAAATTGGAAGAAAAGACGTCAGGGTAAAAAATGAAAGGACCATTTTGGAATTATAATCAAGGAAATAGCACTTATTCATGACATTCTAGGCAGCACAGAAATTTCAATGTTTAACCCGTAACTGTAGGAAGGTTAAGATGCGAAGAACCAATTCGATGAAATTTTTCTTATCCTACGAATACTAATATTTTGTATACTCATCAGAGTGAGATTAAGAGTACAAATCCCTACCATTGTGCACCCGGGGAACAACACACTTATACAGTAGAACTGTGAACAAATAAACGCAGTTGCTTGAAAACAGCTATAGTTGTTCCTAGAAAAACATATTTCATTGGCTTTGTTATTTAAAGTTAAAAGTTATCAATCACGCACGAACTTCAATTCAAATTCCATCACGTATTAGCATGCAGATATATGATATCAAATTTCTTCCAACGGGAATATTGTCTTGCAAGATTTTAAAAATTCGTAAATAATTTAATATTTAGAATTAGCAATGAAGGAAAGTGCATAATTTACAGGTATAAGATTTATACTGATGCTCTTGCAGAAAGAGATAAACGTTTAATATTCTTATAAACAATTACAGAGTATCGAAAGACACATACTTTTAAAAACATAAAGATTATCCAACGTAAAAGGGGATAAGAAATTATGGATGCATAGTGAAACCTGTCGTGACAATCACCTCTGAAAGTAACTAGTATTTCTAAAAATATAAATAAATAGTTGTAATAAGCATCTCTTCTCTAAAATGATCACCTCCATAGAAGACCAAAATTCTCTGAAGCTTTTAAAAGTGGGTGGTCGTTTAACAGGTTATTAATAGTATTTAAAGAATTTTGGCCTAAAAATACATTTCTAAATCTTCTCTAACAGTTATCCAGTTTAAATTCTAAATGGAATAAACATAAAATTAGAATTAATAAATTTACTGGAAATTTAATAAATTATATAAACAAATTCCGGTAAAAATGACAAAATTGGAATTCCTTTTCGACCTATAGTTTTTGACTTAGGAATGGCATCATATCCTATGGAAATATATCAAGTTTCAATAATTTTTCCTCTATTTTCTAACAACATTAACACTGAAGAAAAATTCTTTTGAAGTAATCAATAAACTTAAAGATATTTCTTCCCTACGCTCTATTATGAATTCTTTTAATGTTGATTCATTGTTCACTAATGTTCCAATCCAAAGAACACTAAAATGTCTTGAAACTAGGCTTCGAGATTTCGACTTCACACTTACTGTAATTGAAGATTTAATTTGAATGAATGAATGAATAATATCGTCAAATTGAAGTATTAGCTATGGGTAATCCCCTTATTCCTTTATTTGCTGACATGCATCATTTTAAGGGCAAATTATTTGACAAAACTATCTTTTTGTCTGTGGATTCGCTACGCAGACGATACTTTCGCCCTTCTTGGTGGTAATAAAGATCTTTCCTAGGTTGTATATTTTTTTATAAATTCGATTGATTCAGACATTTCAATTCCCTTTTGAAACTGGATTTGACAGTATCCTTCCTTTGGTCCACATTCTTGTAATCTACATAAATCTGATTTCAGCACTCCTGTTTACAGTAAACCCTTTTCTGCTTTTTTGCCTCTCCATGCTAAAACATTATCACTCGGCAGGCAAAAAACAGCTTCTTTCTATTATTATGCATTTCACACTCCCAAAGTTTGTTTCTTCAGAATCTTTAATGCTAATGAACACAATTATTTGAGATGAGTGCCACAGACTGAAGATTTTCTCCCGTAGTCATTGATGTAAAGCCTTAAATTCATGATGTCATCAAAGAAAATATTCCGTTGTTAGTAAGAACGTTAATTACGTTGTCGTGCTTCCATTTCATTCTTCAGTCAGTTACAAAATTGCACAGGTTCTTGCACACTTTCAAGTTATTTTCTCGCCTATCAAAAACATCCAGAGTTTGATTCTTAGAGATTCCATTTCTGACTTTAATTCTTGGGGAATTAATAGCATAGCTTGTCAGTGTGGTTCGAGATACATCGATCAAACTAAAAGAACATTAAAGTTTCGCAACAAGGATCATGAATCTTATGTCCGAAAAGGAAAAATTAAGAAGTATTCGATAACCGATCGTAGTTAGAAATTTAATCACAGCTTTAGACCTCCAAAAATTACCCCAAAAGCTTCTCCTAATAGAGAATTGGCTTTTCTTGAAGCTTTTCACATTCAAAATAAAAAGATTTATATTGTTTACTTAATTACTTTGATTTCAATCCAGTTCTTCCTGACGCTTTTAAAATTATATAAACTTAATTTTTCAATTTTCATCACTATTTCTGCCGATAGAAAGCGCTTCCTTCTCGTTTGCTTTAGTCTTTTGGGATATAAATACAAACGTGGCTTTCTCTTCGTTTCAGATTTCTTTGTTCCTAATGAAGAGGGACCTATACCTATTAGCCCTCGAAATCGATAGTCTTAATTAAATTCTACATCAAACAAAAGACTTTTTTTAATTACTTTTGAGCTTAGAAATTATCTTAAGGAAAGCATTTTGGAAAGAAGAGACTTTTCAAGATGCATTCCATTTATTTCTCTAGATCAGAGGTAAAGAAGGTGCACCCTTGACGCTGCATGCCGCCTCCGCTAGTTTTGTATAGGGTCTCTAGTTCTTATATTAATTAATATTTAATTATATAGATTACGATAGTTTGACAATAAATGGAATTAAACAACCTGCTGCCATTTTTTGATTATAACATAAATTAGAATGCTGCAGTGTTGCAGTTCTAGCAGTGTTTCGTAGTTTGAAATTACCGCCATTCTGGTGCCCTTTTCAACTTGCCAATAGAAATTCTTTTGCTTTGTTCTTATTTTTGGCCCTACTTGAAATTCACTAACACTGTTGTTGTTATAGCAACCGTCACCCACCGTATACCGTGTGGGTGGCTGTTTTGAGAGACAAACAGCACCTATTTTTCTCCCTCTGCCCCGCACTCCTGAGCATACCCCTTAGTTTAGAAGTCAAACAACAAACATCAGAGTTATACTTTCAAATTTTCACAGGACTAGTTTAGATGGTTTTTACCGAACCACCATCCTCAGCTCCAAGATCCACCAGATGAGATATAATGATTAGATAAGATTATATCGAAACTAGTCCTGTGAAAATTTGAAAGTATAACTCTGATTTTTGTTATTTGACTTCTAAATTAATATTTGTTTGACGTGTTATTGTATATTAATTATACCCCTTAGTGTTGCCGAGTTGGTGATTTGGAGTTATCTGTGCGTGTTTATAACGGTCTCATCTCATACTGCTATCGGCCATTTTGAAAATCTAGTTATTGTTTTACTTATTCTGAGGTTTTACTAATACATGATTTTATTGCATATTTAGTAAGTATACGCTTTCTTAAAGACGCTACTTGATATTCGTTTTTTCTCCATCATGTCAAATTGTGAGAGAAGGAAACAGAAGATTTAGTGTATAGTGGGAGTTAGATTATTTCTTTACTTCTGTGAAAATCAAATGGCGTGTTTATTGTGCAGTATAAACATAAGTATTTCAATTCTTCTGTAAAAAATAAAATGGTGTGTATATTGTGAAATAAGAACATAAATATTTCAATTTAGAAGGTGAATCTCGACAAGCGGCAGTTCGAAAATTGAAAAATGAAAAACATCATCAACAGGCATCTTTTAATGTTTTTTTATGAAAAATACCACTGCGGTTGCTGCTACTTATAAAATAGCACATATATTTGCAAAAAGAGGCAGACTACGTAGTGACATAGAAATAATTAAAGAATATATTGTTAAAGCGGTATGTATGTTAGATCCAGAAAAAGTTGATAAATGCCAACAATTACCTCTTTCAAGAAGAACTATAACAGATCGGCAGCACGAATTAGCTGAAAGTGTAACAGAACAACTTCGTACAATTATACAAAATGAAGATGTTTATTTTTCAATTTCTTTAGATGAAAGCATTGATAAAACTGACTCGACGTAAGTTTTATATTTTATTCGTGCTGTAACTAAAGATTTTTAGTGTTACGAAGAAGTTGTTGCGTTGGGTATACTAACTGGAAATATCTCAGATTTCACATTTTCGAAAACTTCAGAGAAATATGCCATCGATTACAATTAAATGTCAATAATTTAGTAAGTGACTGCTCCGATGTCCCACTTTCTATGAGAAGTAAAAAAGGCAGATTCGTTGCTTAATTAAGAAAGACAAAATTGAAAAAAATGACATTATTTCACTGTATTTTGCATTAGCAAAATCTTTGCACAAAATTAACCATTTTGCAAGACACTCTGGATAGAATTATTTAGATTGTCAACTATTCCCGTAAATGCAACGTGTCCTCGTAAATTCCGGCAGATGCTAAATTTAGACGACGAAACGCACAATGTTGATCTACAGTACTACTGCAATGTTCACTGGCTATCAGAAGACAAGTTTTGATAAGAGTTTTAACTTCACGACGACAATTTTAAACTTTCATCAAGAACAGGTAAAAATATGTGATCTACCAGATGAAACATTTTGCAGAAACATTAAATTTTTGTCTGATATTATGACAGAACAAAACAATTTAAATATTTACCTGCAAGGAAGCATATATATGAAATGTAGAAAAGATCCAAGCGTTTTGGAAAAAAAATTAATATATTTTAAAACATTGCTCTCTTGCTTGTTGTTACGCATGCTCACTTGTCTGACAGAGTCAGCCCAAGCCCACGAAATTTCTCGTGTCAAGAAGCGCTAGATTACGCCTGTCGTTGGCAACAATCTTGAGCACCTAGCAGGTGACAGTGCGATTTGGCTCAGTTCCGCCCCCAATTTTGATGGCGAGCACCCCGGGGGAGGACGGGTCCGAGGGTCTCCCACCCCTATCACCTACCACCAAACCACATGAAAGGACTTTCGGCTCGCTACATATTTAAAGTGTCGGCATGCCGCACCGACACTATACATTTGCAAACATCCGTACCTTCTCTGGGATTCGAACCCGAGCCCTTCGGCACAGTAGTCAGCGACGCTAACCACTATGCCGGTTGGGCGGCGCTTTCTTGCTTGAATGTATCTGCAGAACACTTCCTGGAGCTAGTAAAAATGTAAAAATAAAACATTTGATGAATATGTAGGTGTCTTAGATTTTTTAATAGAAGAATATTCGGAAAAATTTTCAGATTTTGATGAGCACTCTTTTGCTCTCAAACTGGCATTTGACCGACATTTGGTAGATGTATCCAAAGCTCCTACGGAACTACAAATGGATATTTGAATTACGGGAAGGTAGCATCGTCAAATCTCTTTTTATCGTTAAAAGGAATACCATAAAATACCTGGGAAAATACTGTTGAATACCCATGCCTACGAGAGCATGCACGCCGTTTACTTTCCTGCTTTGGAAGTACTTACTCCTGTGAAACAACATTTTCTCTCATGACAAAAATTAAAACTAGTTTAAGAAAGTAAATTACAGATGCTCGTTTAGAGGATCTACTGAGGCTGCGCATTATGAAGCTTGATCCAAACATTCATTCAATTACTTTCAAGCAAGAAACAAATGCAAATATCCCACTAAATTTAATTTTCCTTCGGATTTTAACATTATTTTATCTCCTGTTGCTATCTTGGATTTTTATAACTTAACATTATTACTTTTCTATTGTTTTTATTTATAATTGTTATATAAGTGCCTTTGAGGAACACCAAATATAAATTAGAGCTTTTAGTGGTTAGTACATAAAACAAATCAATTAAGTGCGTTGTGATTATTAATTTAAATGTCCTAACAACCCAATGATATCTGGTGTTGGTATCATGAATAATTTACCAGTAGATAAAATAAAACATCATACTAAATTATTAAGTGAAACAGACTTTTATTTTACTTGTAGAGTCATTAGATTATTTAGAAGCAGAAGAGATGAAAAATGAGCACTGCCTTCCCCGGAATCGAACCACAAACCTCTCGTTTACGTGTCAAGCATGCTGACCACGACACCACGAAGGCATGCGAAGAAGGCGGGAGAAATACGTTATATACGCTCCCTTTTAAAGGGCGACCGGGGATTAGGGGCCCCAATCGCCAAATCGGGGTGGTGGAGAAACATTGACCATCAACTTTTAGTTCGGGCGCCACTTGTAGAGTCATTAGGTTATTTAGAAGCAGGAGAGATGAAAAATGAGCACTGGCTTCGCCGGGAATCGAAACACGGACCTCTCGGATACGCGTCGAGCGTGCTCACTACTACACCACGAAGACATGCGAAGAAGGCGATAGAAATACCTTATACACTATTAAAATTTATTTCAACTATTGGCATTAAGGTTTAGGCTCCCGGAACTTAAAAAATAAATATTGTACATTTTAGCATAATGATATTAGAATCAATCAAATTTAATATTACAAAAGTAAATTAATTGATAATTATCTCATTGCACTTATAATCACATAATTTTGTATATCTCAATATTAACCCTACACGTTAAATTAATAAATATGAATTAACACCTTTCTAATCTGATCTTGAAATTAATTGATTACTAGAATTAAATTTAATGATTCAACATAATTCATTAAGGAAACAAAACTTATATCTTAAAATCCGAACAGGTGACAGCCGCACAATAAGATGAAGGTAATATTAATCTAGGAACGTCCAAGTCTATGAGTAGAAGGCTGGAAAACGCAAGGAAGGTGGAGTAGCACAACTCGAATATGGTGTGAGGACGTTAAATTCTATAAGCAGAAGGCAGGGGATATTTTCGGCACGGACAAAAGCTGATGCAACCTGGTCAACTGGCAAGAAGTAGAAATTCACTACAGATGGCTGATGGCCCCGTTCCAGAAATGTCTACAGCTCCACGAAAATGAGTGCGACAGAAGATGAGCTAGGCGACATCCGAGATAAACCCTCTGGCCACGAAAGGAGGAAATAAATGGCCCTGCGATGGTCTTGATGAATCAGCAAGATGTTAAGGACCGCAGCAACCCCAAGACACAGATGAACCATACCTCTGTGGTGCAAAAACAGATGTTAACTGACGGCAGAGTAATATAACAAAACTAAACTGGGTATTTAAGAGGGAACCATATTATTGCCCCTCTCTACTATTCCACAGCGCAGCCTTTATTGGTGTAAAAGAGAGCGCAAGAGTGTTCATGGAGCGAGCAAGAAATTGCCCGACGTCCCACAAAGCAGCAGCCCGCTGCTAATACCGGAATCAAGAGGGTCAGCTTAAAAATGACAAGATAGCAATCACACGAATTCCTACGAAAGCTACAAAATTTTGTTAATTAAAGGAGCATATTTCACAAACCAATTAAGCTACCAACTTGAAAGTAATTTTAAATTAAAGTAGAATTCTTTCTGTTTCTTCTGGTACAAGTTATAATTATACAAACTCAAATTAAGTATTTTAAAATCCAGATTATATCAGGAAAAACACACCCATTCCCATTGTCTCCTGCCAAGTGCGTTTCGAGAATGAAAGTAACGAACTCACTATCTTAAGCACAAAACTCTAATTAAAAGTAAACCAAATTAACACAGAAATTAAATAAAATACACATTGTGTAGCATAATTTAGAATATTATTTAATTAATTAATTAATTAGCTTAATTTCGCTACACAACACAATGTAATAAATTTATTGAAAGATATTTGTACTTTATTATTTTTATTTGAAAGAGTATTTAAACATATGTAGTTGTTTATTAAAAATTATTAAAGATTAATATTATACTAAGTTATTAGCCTTACTTGTGAATACAAAAATATTTTACATTGTAAATTTTTATTTTAGTATATGATTTTATAAGGTATTTCTCCCGCCTTCATAGCATACTTTCGTGACGTAATGGTCAGCACAGTCGGCGTATTCGAGAAGTTCAAGCTCAGGCCAGGGCATTGCCTATTTTTCATGTCTCATCAAAAATCCTAATAACTCTAACATAAACATAGAGGCAACTTAATGTTTTTTGCTTTGTTTCTATATAATGCAATAAAGTAATAAAACTATATAAAAACTATAATAAATTTACAAAAATCGAATTTATAGGTATATCAACTTATGCGGTCTCCTTTATCACTGCCTAATTTTAATGTGGCCTCTCACGATAAAAAGGTTCTTCCTCCTCTCTCTGTAGATGAATATAATCCATAGAATTTCACAGCGCATTTTAAAACATAAGATAGTGTTAAATTCTGGAATGCTAATTAAGACAATAAGAACAGAAATAAAGAATAAATTAGAAACATAAATTAGAAATAAGTAACATAACATAAAAATAAAATATAGGGATCAATAGATAATTTAGATAACTCTGGTAAGCTAAGTAAGACAATAAAAACAGAAATACAAGATAAGTTTAAGAAACATAAAGCAGAAATAAGTAACACAAAATAAAAATAAAATCTAGTGATCATTAGATATAGAAGTAAAACCGTTTTCTTATAAAACAAAACTATTTATTTTGGCTACAGAATGTAAACGCATGATGATTGCTAAATACTAAAAGATTTCACATTCCTTCATTTTTTTAACATACTTTTTGCCATATCCTGTTACATTAATGCATGAAGATTTAAAGCTGATAACTAATTAAAAAACTGAATGATATTTCTAATTATTTTAAGCAAACATTAATAAAATCTTATGATTATCACTTCATAAAATATATGCCAAAATCCATGATGCTTCATTTGGATGCATTTTATTTACTAAGTTACTACCTGCATACGCGTACAGATAGAAGGATTTGTAGATAGAGGAATTTCCTAAATTTAAGAGAAATATAAATTTAATAAATTAACATACCGCATTTAGTGATTATTAACTCTTTCAATAAAAGCTCGCGGATTAGCGTTTTTACTTCTTTGTACGAAGTAAAAAAACGTATGTACGTATCTCGCATAGTTCAAAAACGAATCGCCTCAGAACGTTGAAATTTTGTATATAGGACTTCTATAGCATGTAGACGTAAACCTCCTTTTTTGGTTGCAATCGCCCGCACCAAAAATATATATATATATATATATATATATACCCAGTCTGTTACTCGGCTCAGTGAGCTCAGATTTTTTATTCTTATATTTTGGTAAATTGCGTATTTTTTGCTTTAAAAATGATTGAATTGTGTCGTTCTTATCTCCCGGTTAAGATTTTACGGCTTTAATAAATCTGCATTCAATACTTGTAGAATTACCAACAATTTAAAAGTTGTTTAAGTGCGGCTAAGCCTAATTATGGTTAGAAAAGTAGCCATATTTGTTTACATTTGAAACTTAGCAGAATAGTGGATTTGTTGCCAATCTAGAGAAACTAAGCTTCCCAACAACACAGATAAAGCCTTCCTTTATTATTACAAATTAAATCATGCTTAACCCATACTGGAATTTATTCGAGGAAATACAAGTGAGTCTTTACGATTTACTTCGTAATTTTTAATACAGATTTTTTGAGTTTTTATGTATTTTTGCCTTGTCGTGAAGTGAGAACTGAATTAATTGAATGAGAAATACTGCATTGTCTGTAAAAAACTGTTCCTTTTTGTTGTTGCTGTTGTTGTTGTTCTTTGTTTTAATTTCTTTTATATGTCGTTTTAGATTTATTATAGTATTTGAATAGAACATGTGACAACGATTAGATAATTCTTCAGGTGATATACATAATTTTTGTGCATTCTGAGTTATAAAATGAATGAGATGTATAACGCTGCTAAGTGAACCTAGTGCTAGAGAGGCGCTATGGTGAACAAATATAGTGAATTTTAAAGGGTGTATTTATTTTATTGTGGTTTATGCGCTATCGACGAAATAGATTTATTTCAATCCAAAAAGTTTAATTGAAATGCAAAATGCGTATAATTTAATATTCCGTACAAGGAAGTCATGCGGTGTACACTTCAGATTTTTTAAGTATTTATGAAACTAACAATTTATTGATATCATTTAATTTTACAAATAGCTTTAAACTCTTTTATAAACATTAAAATTTTATCAATTGCGTGAGAAACTGATACAGGAAAAAACAGAGTATTAGAAAAAATAGAATTTTGAGTATTATTAATTCCTGACAAAAGTTCAAAAAGTACAACCAGAAGAACTCTAAAAATGATGTCTCCCAACTAGTAAAATAACTAAATGTATAAAAATAAAAAATAAAAAAATTGATAAGATAAAATTTATTAACAGGTTAACTGATCATACGTGATAAATAAAAAAAATAAATAAAATGAGAAATGCATAATTTATGCAAACTGATCCAAATCTTAACAATAAAACAAAAGTGAAAGGTTATTTTATAAATGAAATGAATATTAAAAAATACAAAATGAGGCAATTTTTTACGAATTGTTAAAACATTTTTTCACTTGATGATACTTTGATGTCTACATTAGCACAAAAATAATTCAAAGAGAAATATATAATAAAATTTTGCGTTAAATAATAAGTTCGATTGTTTCAACGCAACTTTGCTTTGATGTCTTTTTTTCTTTAATCTTAAGAAATGTTTGAGGAACTAGCATTTAATAATATAAATTTAAGTTCTATGGTAATAATCTAGTATACGCTTGTAACACAAAGCCAGTATTCACAACTTTTTGACAAGCCTCATCTCAACTGTGACAGTTTCATGATCAGGAGTTGGAAACAAATCTTTTTCTATCTTCTTTTCCACTGGATGGCAACAACGGAAGTCGAACTCCATCGAGTCACTCGAAACGCGCTGTGTCAGCTGTTGAAAAAGACCGCCATCCATCTGGCCAGATGTCCTGAAGTAAAATGGAGCCTGGATTGATTCGCGGACATTAAAGATCCGGGACATCGTTAGTATGATGAGGGATCGGGGGTCCCCAGTTACCCCCTAATGAGGATAGATTCATCCCAGGGGTTTGGATTGCCAAGTGCTTTTTGTTGTGTTGCCAGCCGCAAGGAACTTCCAAGCTTTCTATTTCCCCTCCTTGTCCCTTCTGGGAATTAGAAGATGGAGTCGTCTCACAGTTCTTCCTAACTGTTTTCAACTGGTGGCTTTTTCCAAGAAGACGACCCTATAAGAGGTTGGCGGAAAAATTGTTTCTCGTTTAACAGAATCCAAAATGTGAAAAGTTCGGTAACTTTCGTAGCGCTTCGTAAGTTTATACGAGAGACAATTTTTTTTCGGGTGGAAGGGCATATAAGGATGGAAGTTATAATGCAAAGATTATGTTAAGAAAAATATTTAAGATTAAAACTGAAAATTTGGGAGAGTCTAAAGTAGTTTTGCTCTATTATTATTTTAATTTTTTTAAAGTTCCTCATGCTTCCAAATTTAAATTAAACCCACCAAAAAATGAACTAATTCGAATACTATTCTTAAGGTTTTTGTTATTGTACTCAGAAATTCAGCTCACAGGGTACGAGTCTCCTGATAAATATTTTACTTTGCCTAGGATTTCTACCGTTAAAAATAGTTAAAATTGCTAGTAAAAATAACAACTTTACTAAAAGCCACATTTTGGCGTTTGAAACCAGTTGTCAGAGAATAAAGCACTCGAGTTTCTCCACTTGAGACAAGAAATAAAATATTAAAAAAACAAAAAAAAATGAAAGGTTTCAGATTTTAAATTACGTCCAAAGGGACTTTTTTTGACATTTCGCGTGCAACCTTTATTTATTAAATATCATGTTCTTCGCACTTAAACCGTAAAATTCAGTTCAAGAGCAATATCGCAAAATAATTTTAAAATGAGCGTATGTTTAGAATTTCCGATACAGAGTCTCGCGCCCTGGAGATAAAAATGTTTTTTCCGTACAACGTTACCATTGCTCGGTTTGAAATACTTGACTTTGTTAAGCAAAAATTCGTTAAAGTTTTACAAAATATGAAATCGATAACAAAGCAAATTTCAAATTTGGGCTTCCAGATGCTCATATTCGCAGGAGGATTACGTTATTCAGAATTTGAAGGCTAAAGAGAAACATAACATACATACATTTATGCACATTCTTCATTATTTCATTTCTTTAAATATAATACAGGACAATAATATGTGGTGGCAACACTTTAAAAAGTGAAACAACGCTTGTAGTGAATCAATGCAAAATGCCGAAACGAAATTAATAGTCTTTCTGGGCAAACTGTCCCTTTGAACTAATAAAGAAGATAATAATATATATATATAAATATCTATGCTGTTAACAAGATAAAGATTTATAGTATGCTTTTCACTTTCTTGTACGAAGTAAAAAGGAAGTATTGTAATAGCGAAAAATTTCGGGTATCATATCCATTTTGGCCGCAATTGAATGCAATTTAACGATGTCTTTGCGTGACATCTGTAGGTAAGGACAGAATAAAGGACTCTTTTCCCCAAAAAAAAATTATAAAACTGATTTAAAATGGGTTTCGAAGAGATTTTTTTCGTGGTGTCTGTGAGTAGGTGCGTATGTATATATGTATCTCGCATACCTCAAAAACGAGTATCCTCAGACCGTTGAAATTTTGTATACAGGACTGCTATAACATGTAGATGTGCGTCTACTATTTTGGTTGCAATCTGCCGCACCAAAGTATATATATATATATATATCCACTCTGTTACTCGGCTCAGTGAGCTCAGTTTCTTTATTCTTATATGTTTGTAAATTGTGCATTTTTTGCTTTGAAAATGATTGAATTATGTTCTTCTTATCTTCCGGTTAAGATTTGTATGCCTTTAGGTAAGCTGCATGTTATGGTTGTAGAATTATCAACAATTTAAAGGTTGTTTAAGTGCAGCTAAGCCTAATTATTTTGGCCATAGCAACCATATTTGTTTACATTTGAAACTTAGTAGAATACTGAAGTTGTTGTCAATCTAGAGAAACTAAGCTTCGTAACAACAAAGATAATGCCCTCTTTTATTATTGGGAATTAAATCATGCTTAATCAATTCTGGAATTTATTCGAGGAAATAAGTTATGTATTTCTGGCTTGTCGCGAAGTCAGAACTGAATTAATTGAACAAGAAATACTGAAGCGTCTGTGAAAAACTGCTTCTTTTTTTCAGTCCAAAGGGGCTTTTTCCCTGAAAGACTATTGTTTTCGTTTTGCGATTTTGCGTCGGAAACATTAAATGTCGGTTCACTTTTCAAACTGTTGCCACCAAATATTGCAGCCCTATGTTATATTTAAAGAAATTAAATAACGAAGAATGTGCATAAATGTATGTATGTTTCTAGCATTGTGATAAAACGAGGCGAATTTTGAATGACATAATCCTGCTCCGAATATGGGCATCTGGAATCCTAAATTTGAAATTTGGAATTTGTTTTATTATAGATATCATATTTTGTAAAACTTTAACGAACTTTTGATTAACAAACTCAAGGATTTCAAAGGGAGCAACGGCAACGTTGTACAGAAAGACATTTTTATCTCCAGCGCGTGAGACTGTGTATCGGAAATTCTAAAGATATGCTCAATTTAAAATTATTTTGCGATACTGCTCTTGAACTGAATATTATAGTTTAGGTGCGAAGAACATGATATTTCATAAATAAAGGTAAACACAAAACGTTAAAAATTTGGGGCATAATGTAAAATCTGAAAGCTTTTAGATTTTTTTTTTTGTGTGTGTGTGTGTGTGTGTGTGTTTAATTTCTTTTATACATCGTTTTAGATTTATTATTGTATTTGAATAGAACATGTGGCAACGATTAGATAATTCTTCAGATGATATACACAATTTTTGTGCATTCTGAGTTATAAAATGAATGAGATGTAATGCTGTTAATTTAACCTAATGCCAGAGTTTCGCTATGGTAAACAAATACAGTGAATTTTAAAGAGTGCATTTATTCCATTGTGGTTTATGCGCTATCAATGAAGTAGATTTAATTCAATTCAATAAGTTGAAATGAAATGCAAAATGCTTATAATTTAATATTCCGTACAAGGAAGTCATGTGGTGTATATATTAGATTTCTTTTGTTACACTATCTTTTACGCTTTTTATATAACATAAACTTTTGTTTTTTGCTTTGTTTCCTTGTAGGCTTATTCAATTATTTACCGCTTTGAGTAGAATCTATTCTGAGCTTGGTTAAGAAACAGAATTTCTGAGATTCTGTTCATCAACCATTTGATAGTTCAAAACTATTTATGCTAAAATCGAAAAATATAAACTATGTTTTTTTCATTCAAATATCATTCATATATTTTGATCCATTACATTCCATAACGCTTATCAGTATTTTTGCGAGCATTGCAAATTGTTGTATATTAGACGCAATACGTATGTAGTAATTATTTGAATTACCAATACCATATTCTTATTCAACTCCAGAATCTGTAACATCAATAGCCGGTTTAGCTTCCAGAAGTTGGCACATGGTGGTTACGCAACAGCTAGCAGAATGGATAAGCTAGGGCACAACAACTAGATCTGTTATTCCGACTAGACAAATAAATATTACTAACGAATATAAAGTGGCAGTCAATACACTGTCTGAGCACAGATAGCTTAGCTTGGCTGACACTGAAGAACATTTAAATAATCATATTTTCAGAAGGATAGCCTAGAAAGACACAAGAAGCTAAACGACACTTTTTACAGGTCTTTCTTCTGTTTTTTAAATTATACCCATGCACTGATTACATTCTGATCCCTGATTTCTTGAATATGGTTAAAAATAATAATGCAAAGAAAGTTCATTACCCTGGATGACAATTGTTCGCCTTATAAGGTATTTCTCCCGCCTCCTTAGCATGCTTTCCTGGTGTAGTGGTCAGCACGCTCGACGCGTATTCGAGAGGTCTCTGGTCCAAGTCCCGAAGAGGGCATTGCTCATTTTTCAATACCTCCTGCTTCCGAAAAACTCTAATGTGTCTATACTGGCACCCGAACTAAAAAACGTGGCGGATGATGATTCTTCGCCACCAGGATTTTGCAATTGTGTCCCGCAAACCCCAGTCGCCCTTTAAAAGGGGGAGTATATAAAATATTTCTCCCGCCTTCTTGGCATGTCTTCGTGGCGCAGTGGTCAGCACGCTCGACGGGTATTCGAGAGATCCGTGGTTCGAGTCCCGGTGAAGGCAGCGCTCATTTTTCACATGTCCTGCTTTCAAAAAATACCTAATGTCTCTACAACCTTATTTTGTAAATAAAATGATTCACAGTACGTATTACTGGAGATCACGGTATACGTGACGAAATTACAAAGCAGCAATTCTGAGCATTGCTGCTTTGTTATTACGTATAACTTACAAATGTGCATTTTTTTCCTGTACGGTTAACATGCGCCCTTAACCATATTCCTGTAAGCAAAGGCAATTTCAAAATTCCAGTAATGTTCAAATTTCATGATGATAGTAATTTGTCGCTATTTTTCCTTTCTGAGGTTTAAAGTGCTCTATTTGGAGCTCATTAAATGTAACAAGGCATTATAGCAGGTATTACAAATGAAAGTGAAATAAAAATGTATATTGTATTAAAACGATTCATTGCCTCTTCTTAAAATTATAGATGATTGAAATTTCATTTTCATTTCTACGTCAAAGTACGTGGCAAGTCAATATTAACTCAAATTTGAATATCAGTGAGAACTTTAAAAATTGTGATTTATTTTTTAATTTATAAACTTCAGAATAAATGTTTTTTTTTAATTTTTAAATAATAATTACAGTTTATGAATTAAAACACCCTTCTGAATCATCAGGAATGTTATTTTTATGAGTAATCAATCACATTTATTATTTTTCCACAAAAGATTCCGCATGAGAAAACAATAAAAACTCCGTGAGATTTTTTACCTGCTAACTCATACTTCAAACTCAGTGACAACAGAATTTTAAGATGTGTTATTATTAGCATACATTTCAGCAGAACTTTTGGAGCATTGAACAGTTAAATGTTCAAGCGAACTTATTCCTTCTCTTTTGGAAACTTTAAAACTTTCTTTTCAGATTTCAAAATTCCTCTCCGAAAATGCTACAATAAACCAGAAAATTTCTGTATGGGTTAAACAGAAAATGAATGAAATAATGAGATGCTGAGTTTTCAGAAATTCCTCAAAGGAAAAACGTTTTTTCTTAAACAGAAAATTCGAGAAAATAAAATAAAGTTAACAAAAATTTAGTTATAAACTTCATAAAAATGCAGAAACAAATCCTCTAGTAAAAACTGCAAAACCTTAATTCAGGTAGTTTTGATCCCAAGCTAATAGAATATTATTGAAAAGAAAGATAAATTTAGAGACTCAGTGGCTGGATAAATCCCGAAATTTTTGCCCTGAAGTTTATACTATTTGCACATTTCGCGACAAATGACTTAAAATAACATCCACGCCCTAGGAAGAGGTTTATCAAAGAAAAAATAGTAATACATATACGTATATTTTTAAAATTAACATTTGTTTTTAAAAAACAGCAGTGATGGGAGTTATGTGAACATTATCAAGATATTCAGACTTTCACGTAAATGCAAAATTTTGATCCATTATGCTATAAGCACATTCATTTTCATTTTTAGAGCATTTTCTTGTCGTCGGGTAATACATTTTTATTTCCTTGTAAGAAGTAAAAAGGAAGTATTGTAATTGCAAAAAAAACCCATATTTCAACGAAAATAACTATTTTGACAGCTATCGAATGCAATTTAATGATGTTTTTGACTGACATTCGTACATAAGAACAGAATAAAAGACTTTTTTTCCCCCAAAAAAATTATAAATCTGATTTAAAATGGATTCCTAAGAGATTTTTTCTTGGCGTCTGTGCGTACGTACGTATGTATGTATGTATCTCGTCTAACTCAAAAACGAGTAGACTCAGAACGTTTACATTTTGTATATAGGGCTCCTATAACATGTAGATGTGCACCTCGCGTTTTGGTCGCAATCGACAGCACCAAAAGTATATAAATATGTGTATATATATATCCACTCTGTTACTCGTCTCAATGAGCTCAGTTTCTTTACTCTTCTAAGTTTGTAAATTGTGCATTTTCTCTTTAAAAATGATTGAATTATGCTGTTCTTGTCTTTCGTAGATGTATTTATTTCGGTTAAAATTTTTATGCCCTTAATTAGCTTTCATGCAATAATTATGGATTTATCAACAATTTAAAAGTTTTCCAAGTACGGCTAAGCCTAATTTTTAGTTATGATAGCCGCCATATTTGTTTACATTTGAAGCTTAACAGAATAGTGGATTTGTTGCCAATCTAGAGAAACTAAGCTTTGCAACAACAAAATAAACTCTTCTTTTACTATTGCGAATTAAATTATGCTTGATTCATTCTGGAGTTATCATTTAAGTTAGTAGCTGGTTTTTTGCGTACAAATTGTAATTTTAATTGTAAAAATTGTTTTTAATTGTTTTATGTTTTTGTATATCTTTAAATTTGTAATGAAAATATTTTGAACTTGTATGCATTTTGGCCTTACCGCGAAGTGAGAACTGAATTAATTAATAGCGCATGCGCATTAGGTAAGCGGTGCTGAAAGGTCTGTGAAAAATTATTTCTTTTTTATTTGTTTAATTTCTTTTATACATCGTTTTAGATTTATTATAATATTTGAATAGAACTTTTGGTAATGCTTCAGATGCTATAATTTTCGCTCACTATGAGTTATAAAATGAACGAGATGTAACGCTGTTAAGTGAACCTAGCGCAGAAGTGTGGCTATGGTAAATAAATATAGTGAACTTTAAAGAGTGCATTTATTCTATTGTGGTTTATGCGCTGTCGAAGAAGTATATTTAATTCAAAATTCGTTAACTCTTAATTCAAAATGTTGAAATGAAATGCAGGAAAATTGCGGATAGTTTAATATTCCGTACAAGGAAGTCCTGTGGTATACACATCACATTTTTTTAGTTTAGAAAAGGCTTATTCATCTTCGAGGCTGTTGTGAATATTGACAAGTAAAGATGTGTAGCTCATAGAAATGACCTGCCTCCACATTCCAAAATTTTGTATAAGTCTTGAAAACTTTGAAGCTTTGACATGAAATCTTGAAGCTCAAGATCTTGGAGTGAAAACGGATTATATCATATTTTTAAATATTAAAAATAGTTTAAAATCTAAATGAAGAATATAAAATAACGACGAAAAACTTAAATTTCACAAATTATTTGCTATTCGCGAGAAAAACCTAATATTCGAAAAATCACAGGATATTCTCTGTCTATGCTAGCGTCGCTTTATATGATATCACCATGCTCCAACTTGTGAACCTCGGAGCAATAATTATTAATTATTATTTAATTAATATTAAAAGATGCCATAAATGAAAAAATGTGGTGTATACTGATGTATACACCACATGACTTCCTTGTACGGCCTATTAAATTATACACATTTATTGCTGCACTTCGTTTAAAATTATTTCCTCCAATTTCATTAGAGATATATTTCTCTTCAATCATTTCACGTAAAGACGAAGAATCACAGTGCTCCCTTTGCGGCAAGGCGAAGAATATGAAAAATCTAAAGCACAAAATACAATTAAAAAGAGTTAAAAAAAAAACAATTTTTACAATTAAAATTAGAGTTTCTGCACAAAAGTAAGCAATTCGGCCAACGTGCAAGAAGATAAAATTTTCCGTGCAAAAAATTTAAAGTTAGCTTCACTGGGCACAAAACACTTAATTTGATGCACCAACTGACTTAATTCTCCATACTACTAACTAACAGTTTCAAATATAAGCAAACAGCTGACACTTACACTTTTAAATTTTTGTTAATTCTACAGCTTTTGCATGCAGATTAACTAAATGCATATACACCTTAACAGGAACATATCAACAATATATTTATGTACAGTTTATCAATATGTAAGAATAAAAATACTGAGCTTACCGAGTCGGGTAAGAAAATGGATACACACACACATATATATACATATTCTCTTATATATGGAACATACATATATATATGTATGTATGTTCCGTGATGCCGATTGCAGTAAAAAGGTATGGTGCACAACTAAATGTTATATCAGGCTCATATATGAAATTTCAACGTCATGAGATACGCATACGTATGTACAGAGGTCAAGAAAAATGCTTTTAAATACATTTTACAATACGTTTTGGAAAAAGAAGGCCTTTATTCTGTCTATACATAGAAATGGCAGCTAAAACAATCATTTAAAGGGATTCCAGAGCGGTCAAAATGGATATTTATAATAACACACAATGTTCCCTTTTAGATTTCATATTTAATGCATAGATGGTGGAGAATTTAGCTGTATTACTAAAACATTGCGTGACATAATGTTATTGAAGAAATTAAAATAGACATAAATTTGATGATATTTTTAATAATGTGTTCAATAACTTACTATCCATTCATTATCTTTGGAAGAATTGAAACTAAAGTTAGTTCGATCGCTTTAACTAAAACAATGTTATACAATTACATAAAAAAACCGCAAAATATTACGCCGAGCTGCAAAATATTTATCATGTGAATTTGATTTTTATCTAAGAAATGTCCTTTAAAATGTTTGCTGTTACAGAAAGGCAATACGGAGAGCATCTCGTTTGCTTTCTGTATGTGAGATAGGATTTCAAAGATATTTGTGATAATGACTTAGGCGTATTTATTAAGAAAAAACAGAAAGTTTTTTTCTTTTCAGTAGTTCTCCAATGCCTACTACTTTACACTTATCAAAAAACAAAATATGTATAAAAAGGATATTTAATTTTCAATTAATTCCTTAATCATTTGTTAAATTTCTGATAAAAATTCTTTCACTCTACTTCTTAAAAAAATTTATTTATTCACTAACGTTCATCTCTAAATAACAATGCCGTTAAACAAGGAAAATAAATTAAAAATAAATCAATAAATCTGAAAGCTTTCCGATTTTCCTTGATGCCTAAAAGGGCGTTTTTTCAACGATGTGTAACCTTTATTTATTAAATATCATGTTCTACGCACTTAAACCATAAAATTCAGTTCAACAGCAATATCGCAAAATAATTTTAAAATGAGCATATCTTTAGAATTTCCGATACACAATCTCGCTTGCTGGAGATAAAAATATTTTTTTCGTACAGTGTGCCAGTGCTCGCTTTGAAATCATTGAATTTCTTAATCAAAAATTCCTTAACCTGTTACATGCATGAAATCGATAATAAAAGAAATTCCAAATTTGGTCTTCCAGATGCCTATATTCGGGTGGTAATGTACGTTATTCAAAATTGGATGGCTCTAGGTACCGTTGTTTTATCACAATGCGAGAAACATACATACATTTATTCAGATTCTTCATTATTTAATTTCTTTAAATGTAATATAGGGCTCTAATATTTGGTAGCAACAATCTGAAAAGTGAACGGACATTTATAGTGAACCAACGCAAAATGTTGAAACGAAATTAATAGTCTTTCAAGGCAAATTGTCCCTTGGGACTAAAAAAACTAACAGGACTTAAAATCATTAAAAAAATCTAAAAGCTTTCAGATTTTACATTACGTTTTTTTAACGTTTTCTGTGTTACCTTTATTTATTGAATACCATGTTCTTCGCACTTAAAGCATAAAATTCAATTCAACAGCAATATCGCAAAATAATTTTAAAATGAGCATATCTTTAGAATTTCCGGTACAGTCTCTCGCGCTGGAGCTAAAAATGTTTTTTTCCGTACGGTGCAGCCATTCCTCGCTTTGAAATTGCTGAGTTTGTTAATCAAAAATTCTTTAATATCTGACAAAATATGAAATAGATAATGAAACAAATTCAAAATTAGGGCTTCCAGCTGCTCATAGTCGGTGGAGGTTATGTTATTCAAAATTTGGTACCGTTGTTTTATCACAGTGCGAGATACATAGATACATTTATGCAGCGTCTTCATTATTTAATTTCTTTAATACAGGGCTGTAATATTTGGTGGCAACAATTTGAAAAGTGAGTCAGCTCAGAAAGTGAATCAACGCAAAATGTCAAAACGAAATTAGTAGCCCTTCTGGGCTAACGCCCTTTGGGCTAATTAAAAAATAGAAAACAGTAGCCAAAAACATATTTATCTATTTTTAATCGCTCTAAATAAGTTGACTAATAATAGTGTATCTTAGTCTCAATTTTAAAATAAAACTGACAAATAGTAGCTTTATGAAATTCACTCTCTTCATCTACAATAATTCTGGACGTTCACGCTAGACTTGATTTGTTGTTTCCATCAAAACAATAACTAGCACTAGAAGTAAATTTCTAATACATTTAAAACTACATATCAAGTTTTTCGAACTTAAACCATAAAATTCAGTTCAACAGCAATGTCCCAAAATAATTTAAAAAGAGCATATCTTTAGAACGTCCGAAACAAATTCTCGAGCGCTGGAGATAAAAATGGTTTTTATTTTGCCACAGTATTGCCATTGCTTGCTTTGAAATCATTGAGTTTGATAATCAGAAATTCCTTCAAGTTTTACAAAATATGAAATATATAATAAACTAAATTCCAAATTTGGCTTCCAGATGCTCATATTCGCATGGAGGACTATGTTATTCAAAATTTGATGTCTCTAGGTACGGTTGCTTTTTTGCAGTGCGAGAAACATACATACATTCATACAGTAAACCGAAGCAAAATGCAAACACGAAATTAATAGCCCTTATGGGCAAATTGTCCCTTTGGGCTAAAAATCCAATTATACATTTTTTTTATTTAGCAATAAATCTTGAATATCGAGGAACAAAAGCAAAATAACTGCACTTTGTTCTACTGTACGTTGAGCTACTTTTCTTTTTTTCATTTTATGTTTTAGAATTATTTTAACTTCCTAATTTGTTTCCTATAAATTTAATAATGTTTAATTTCCTTAGCTGCATTTAAAAATATATTACCTAAATGGAATATTTTTTACGCATATCCGAATAGAATGAAATTTTTAATCCTCTTTCATTCATTTGAATTAGTCATTGCTATTATATAATTTCCATAAGTTCACCGTCGATTAACCATTTTTTGAACAGCAAAATACACACGAACATTTAAATTCGAAACCTATCGAATATCGCTAAGTTGCTTTTTTACCCCATATATGTGTTTCTTTTTCCCAGTTGAGCTTATGATACGCTCTTATGCCCGAAGTAATGATTACCACTCAAAGCGAGGAACCATTTTTTAGAGCAATGCAAATATGGCTTCTCTGCATCAATATTTGCTGTGCACTAGAAGCAACTTCATGGGCTTCCTCTCGGCCCCAATCATCGCGTATGAACAGAATGGAGGTTAGCTAAGACTCGAAGGAAAAAAAGTTCACTCTACCTCATAAACCTCAACATTCCATCCGAATATGGAAGCGAGGCTAAAGATGGCAATTTTGTAAAAAAATTTTTCAAACCCAAATAAATAAAAATAGGGACTGTGTGCGGTTTTCTTAAAGTACAACTGCATTTAATATCAAATATTGAAACCCAATTAGAAGTGTACTGATTTTTGGTCTTTTTCAAGAATAGAATAAAAGTAATTGTAATCACTCTTTGAAAGTAGAACGATGCCGTCATGAAAATAATGATTTTGCATGATTATGAAAAAATCAAAATTACTGTCTTACATGTTCTCTTACGTCATTTTCGGCCTCCTATTTCATTGACATTTTTGACATTTAAAGCAAAAATCATTTAGTGGAATATAAGTTACCTAAAATAAAACTGAATACTTAAGAATTAATTAAAAGAAGTTTCGATGTTTACAATTAAGATCTCTGCGTTTAATTATATTGCAACGACAGCATGTAAGTAGTAGTATAAAGATAGGAGTATTAAAGAATATGCTGCATATTATTGCGTGCGTACGGATTCGTAATGGATTAAATGCACAAGTCGGTGAAAGTTAATAAAATTTATTCTTTTTACAAGAAATAAAACAAAATGCTAAGATATTTCTTCAGAGATATTCCTACAATATCGCAATACATCATAGTAGTTATATTTTGAACTACTACAGCTTTAAATTGATCTCAAATTCAAAATGCAGAGCAACAAATTCGATCTCACAGCAAATTCAGTAACAGCAGTAAGTAAACAACAATTCGCTTATAACAACAGCACCTGAGCTGAGATGTTTTAATTCAGATTTTACAAGCTTTTTAATCATCCGGAAATCATTCTGGTATTTTCTCGATTTTTCTGGGTATCAAAAACAATTACGAGATATCTGTTTATTAAATATTAAATGCACGCGCTCTAGTGTTTTTATTGTTCCGGCTCAGCTTCCTCTTAAAATTCGTCACGCGATGCGTTGTATGGGAAAATAAAACAATTTTAATTACAGTTCTAAATTAATAGCTAAATAAAGGCAAAATCCGTAGCAATATAATATACAACACAAAAACCTCTTTTGTTATTGAAATGTAATGAATTACGCAAAGAAAAGTTAAGTCAACGCAGAAGTGAAGTTCTGTGTACATTTTTAGTGTAGAAGGATACTTAATTGTAGTTTCCGATATTTTGAATAATAGTAGTACAACGTGTCTTCTTACGGTGATAGTTAGCTGTACCAAAAAAAAAAGAAATGTTTATACATCAATTCTAGAACGGATGTGAAGGTTATCCATGTTAATTATATGGGATGGCATCGTCAATAATAATCAGATGACGCTGCAAGCTGTGCGAAGAACTTTTTCCCTTTTCGCTGGAGAGAACGCAGACGATTCCGCGATTAAGACGGTAACACGACTGGAAGACGTTTGAATGTAAAAGATGCTGATTTGTATTCATCTGTAAATAATCTCATCTATTTCCTTCTATGAATGTAATCACTTTTTAGTTTGTAGCAACTATTCATGTGTCTATTAAATCTTCGAATTTTCCTTAAATCGGATTAATTATTGAGAATCCCTAGACAACCATCTCTGAAGTAAATTTACAGACATCATACTCCTAGATATTAAGTGCCGATTCTACATTCCTACAATTATAAGCCAGGCATACGGATTCCAAATAAGCATTTAACATACGTAATAGCATTCACAAAACAAATGGGATTATTACCGGTAATTTAATCAAAAGCGTTTATACTGTAAGCTATATTTTAGTTTTATAACAGTTATTTTATGTCTCTCCTAACTTCAGCTTACAACTTCCTACCAGAATAAGTTTTCAGAATCTCGTTAGATGCATATGAGAAGTAGAATAGTATTAAAGTCAAGTTCCACTGACTTCGCCGGAGTGAGTTAGAGTTCCTGAATAGCGTGCGTTTACCTCTCTATGCTTTTACTACGCTCGGCCGTATTACGTGCCTTTTGACAGCTTTGCTGGTTAATTTAACATTACGGTCCAACTAGTTTAGAACTGGGTTAGCTTCGGCTAAATCTCTCTAGTTATTCATTAGTTAGTTCTTATTTCTTGCATTTTAAGCCCAAGTGGAGGCTTTGTTGTACACCCTAAGAAAGGGACCAACTGTTAATCTTATTTTGAACAAATAAAAGGCAATTAACCCTTCCTGAGTTTATGTTTCTGTTCTTGGACTTAAGCGATTATTCGCTTAGCACTTCACTACGTTCCTCGACACTTAGTCTGACATAGTAAAACTAAGGAACCCTACAATGTTATTTTCGGCA
>KK116272.1:31441-87473 GCA_000611955.2 Stegodyphus mimosarum
TTTAAGTGCTTCCTCGCAGATCAACATCATCTTAAAGTTCTGAATCTGAAAGTAGAATAAATCCTTCTATAAGATGTGCTTTCAAGAAAAACCGTCTCAGAAAGGAAACAACAAGCATAATGAACGTCCTATCAACAAGAGGCATTGAGTTATACAACGCAGCCTAAAACAACATAACAAAGATATTCCCTGAGCAAAAAGGGGAACTGAATAACGTCGCATTTTTAAAAGATTACTGTGAAGATTACTGTAAACATTTACTGTAAGGGAAAACTACAACAATAGAGCAATATTGCAATGAAACTCTTTTAACAATGGAAGCCTAATGAAAACGTTCTGACTTATCAAATTACAAAACTCTATCACAGAACAGATGTGTACAAAAACCTAATAATTTCACGCAAAATTGTGGAATGTAACCTCAAACATCGTACCTAACTCCAACAGAGTAAAAATGGAAACAGAACTGGAGCTCTCCTCCATAGCATTGAGAGTGCAAGAGACAGCAGCTGTGAAAGCATTGTAGAGACATTAGGTTAGTTCGAAGCAGGAGACATGAAAAATGAACAACGCCTTCGCCGGGAATCGAACCACGGACCTCTCGGTTACGCGTCGAGCATGCAGACCACTACACCACGAAGGCATGCGAAGAAGGCGGGAGAAATACCTTATATACTCCCCCTTTTAAAGGGCGACTGGGGTTTGGGGGACCCAATCGCAAATCACGGTGGTGGAGAATCATCATCCACCACCTTTTTAGTTCGGGCGCCAGTGTAGAGACATTAGGTTATTTCGGAGCAGGAGACATGAAAAATGAGCAACACCTTCGCTGGGAATCGAACCACGGACCTCTCGGTTACGCGTCGAGCATGCAGACCACTACACCACGAAGGCATGCGAAGAAGGCGGGAGAAATACCTTATAGCATCTGTGTAAAAAAATTTAATTCTCTCTAGATCTGACAAATACCTGGCCAAGCCGCAAAGAGATCTAATACCCTACAGAAAGGACAGAGCTTGTGGCGGGGAACATACAACGCATACAAGAAACATACATACAACACATTGCAAGAAACTCCTGGTGGAGCCGCTTGGAAACCCTGTGGAGTGGAGTTACTTGGGTAATTAGCATGGATCGACGATAACCACATTGCCAATCCGCACTTTACCATATCCATATCCATAACAGAGTCAGAAATTATTTCATACTGATGAGAAGCTCGCGACTTCGGTTGATTTCTGTTTGACTTCTTCAAAAGGGAGGGTATTCTCTTTCACGTATTTCGAATGCAAATGAACCCCTCAGTGATCCATATAATTGAAAATGACAACTCTGAGCAACGGATGACTCGGCTCACGCTTCGGTGAAGAACGCAGCCAGCTGCGAGACTTGGTATAAATTAAAAGACACTTTGAGCACAAAATTTTCGAACACGCATTGCTGTCTCGAGTGATACCCAGGACCTCGCCTATCTGAAGGTCTGATGAGACTCGCCGAAGAAGCTTGCTCTTACTTGCTCGTATCGGACGTGAAACTCTGTCGACCTAGGGTCTCGTATCCCTTAGGCCGAGGAGCATACCAGTTAAGAGGTCGCTCGAGGACAGGAGACACGATGCTAAAAAAGCGGCGGTTAATGAAAAATTAATTATGGAATATATACATTATATATATAGAAATGAAATGGCATAATAAAATTATATAATAAAAATGAAAAAGAAAGGAAAGGTATGGGTACCTGAAATGAGGCCACGAATAGAAAATGACTTAGCATGATGAGATCATTTATACGAAGCTGCAGTTTTCCGCTCATGGTCACACGTGGTGTGGCATCTTCCTTCATCCAAGTGAAATTCTGCGCAAAACACGGGCTCACAACTCTGACATAACGTCTGTTAATGCATAGTTGATGATTGTGTACATCATGGAGAATAATTCGTTTGAGTGTTTAGAAAAACTTATGCATCCAAAAAGACATTAGTCGTCATCCCGGTCGAACCCATCATTTGGGCATCATTTAAGGTCATCGGTGATCATAGGAATAGGTATTGGAACAATAACCCATTTGTTCATGTTTAGCTACCTAGTTAAAATGAAATATGTTTCTTAGATCCAGAGAATTGGCAATGAAAATTCTGCTTTCTTCAATGCATCAGCTCAGAAATTCCTGAACAAAGGTGTTCTGCTCTTGGAAATGCGTATCTTGTAACATTTACATTCAACGAAAGCAGTATGGAAACTTGTTCACTTTTGATCATAGAACTTTTAAAACAAAGTAGTTCTGAATAGATCAAGATCTTTCGCATCGTGGTAGGCATTTGTTTTGTATCATGATTAGTGGCTTGATGAACTTTTATAATAAATGCAACATTCACTGTGGAATGCCACATTACTTGCCATTGCGTTGAAATCCTATGTCTAAGCCTTTGATTAAGCTATGCATACCTTGAACACGAATCTTTGTCTAAATTATGCATTCTATTAACTTGGTACAATACTTCTGCAGCACTGAAAACATTCATGTAATATAGTGTAATGAGTTTACTACGTTGTTTTTGACGTGTATACGAGCCAGTTTCCCTTAGAAAGTCCTCCACGAAGGCATCCCTTCCCTTAGGCAGATAGCCCTCGTGTGCTTTGCCATAAATGAATAACCTAACCTACGTTGTTTTTGAGGAAGTCTTATTATTCTTTTCCTTGAAATTTTTAACCGGTGCACGAAACGGGAGAATGGAAGCATCATTTGAATCTCTTTATATGGTTAATATTTTGTAAAGAAATGGACTAGAAAAGAGGTCAAGGACGTCATAGTAATATTCAGCTACTGTATTCCGCGTCAACCACGAGACTGTAGCAGTGTTGTATTTCAAGTATTATAGCTCGATCATTTTCCATTGATTAAAGACCGACATCTCTGTTGCCATTCTATTTGCACACCCTTGTTCTAATGTTTTATGCTAGTTTTCGTCAAACAGAAGTCCATGCTATTTTGAAATTCCGAAGTTTCTGTACGAAATTTTCTTGATTTCTTTAAGTCAACAGTAAATGTGATATGAATTCTGATGTTATTTTTGTATATCGCGAGCTCATGCCACTATGACTTAACTTGCAAATGTTAACAGATTCAAAGATACCAGCACTAAATCTTTCAGATTAGAACCTGTTGCAAAATCGAGATAATCCGAGCGACTGGAAGAGATTTGGATGGATGGAATGACAGCGACATCTGTTGGACAGTTATGCAATTCTAGTTCCATTTTAAGGGAAACTTACGACGTCAGATCGTAATAGTACATAAGAATTAATTTAATGAAGGGCAATACTAAAATCTAAACGAAGCAAAAACGCCAATTAAAATTTCTTTTAGCAAAAAAGATAATAAGGTAGACAGAGAAAATTATTTTCCAAAATTATTTTGTACAGAAAATTTAGCTCCTGTTTAAATTATTATTAGATTTTGTTATAACAAAAATTTACCGATTTATCTGTTTTTAAATAATTCACATCAAAAATTTTTAAGAGAAATGTTCATTTTCATATAGTTACCAAAATTAATAAAGACGCAAATGCTGCAATTTATAAAACATTTATGCTGCGGTATACAAGAATTTACAATATATGCAAATTCCAATAACATGAGAAATATAAAAGTTCCACAGTTAAAAATATAATAATGAAAATAAAATTAAGTATTAAAATACGAAGTCAAACGTTTGGTGAAAATAATATTTTTAATTTGTACGAACATGTCTTCAAGACATGCTTTTGCATAATGATGTGTGTTTTTATACGCTTGTTTTGATACAAGAAGTTTTTGCGAAAATTCTTCCATTCGCCATATAATACTGTTGCGTACGTACGGGTTCGTAATGGATTGAATGCACAAGTCAATAAAAATTCAATAAAATTTATTCTTTTCACATTAAATAAAACAAAATTCTGAAATATTTCTTCAGAGATATTCGTGCAATATCACAGTATCTAAAACGTTAAACAGAACTCAATTAAAAGTAGAAAAAGTTAATCCAATCTCACAGCGAATTCGCTACAATTAATAACAGCGCTACAGTTCGCTTAAAACAACAGCAACTGAGCTGAGGTGTTTTAATTCGGCTTTTATAAGCTTTTTAATTATTCACGAGAACATTCTGGTAAAATCTATTTTCTCAATTTTTCTAGATGGAAACAGTAATTACTAGATATTTATTTATTAAATATCAAATGCACACACTCTTGTATTTTTTCTTTTCAGACGTAGCTTTATCTTCAAATTCGTCTGCGTTGCAAGGGAAAATAAAAACAATTTTAATTAGAATTCTAAATAAATACAAAATCCGTAACAATACGTTTATTTCCGTAATAAAAGTAGCCTTGCGAGAGGCCGAATGGATATGAGCAGAAGACTGTTAGAAGTCTGAAGTGTGTTTGATCATGGGTAAGTGGGTTTGATCATGGATGAGTGGGTTGGTTTTCATGTATATTATATTTTTCACTTCATCATCAAAGAAGTATTTTGCATTTTCATCTGTTCTGAAAACTCCTTCTTGCCGGTAAAAGTGAAAAAAAAATTGCAGCTTATCTTTTGCGTACTGGTAGCACATATTGCTGTACGGTATTTATTAGGAAAGCATTGAATATTTCCACAATTGTTATAAAAAATATAGCTACGAGAACAATCACTATTAGTGGAATACAACGGGAAAAACTTCTTGATGCCTTGCTGTTATTTACATTACAAAAATGAAATATCAGTGCAAATCTTTTGTACTATCAAT
Source organism: Stegodyphus mimosarum (assembly GCA_000611955.2). Classification (NCBI taxonomy): domain Eukaryota; kingdom Metazoa; phylum Arthropoda; class Arachnida; order Araneae; family Eresidae; genus Stegodyphus; species Stegodyphus mimosarum. Next base: position 36,214 of record KK116272.1, read on the forward strand.
GCATAAATACATTTTTTTTTGTTTATTACTACCCATTATTAATTACGTATGCTACGAATGAATTATAATTTTTTAATACGACGCCTCGGTATAAATGTAATCATCACTTTCCAGAGTGCTGGAATAAGACACAAAAGCTTACTGCTGGGCGTCAGACAAACAAAAACGACCAGCCTGACTGAAGGATTCATCCGAGAATGGTATACAGGTACTAATGTGATCCTCTGACATATATGTCTTTAAATTAATTAATTATTTAATTGATACACAACAAAATAACATGAAAAGATCTGAAACTAGACAACGTGGGCAAATAATAAAATGAAAAACAAACAGTCAAACACAAACTAAACGGAGTTATCAAAAATACTGCGACAAAGAAGAAAGAGACATTGACTTATCGCGAAGGCACACGATAAGGAGAATTTTTGATCAACCACAGAGCATAGCAGATAAATTAAAGATTTTATGCCTCAAAGAATAGTAGTAGTCGTCAAAGAGACTAAACATGCACTAGAATCTAATGTAATATAATCAGAATCAAAAACTAAAAAGAATGAACCACAGACAATTTTTATGTCATATAGCGTTCCAGAAATGAATAATTGTTCCATAGACACTCCATACTTCAATGGTTTTCATTAACGCATTTTCATTGTAAAAGCAAACTTAAGTAAAAATTTTGTGTGGGAATAGTTTTAGCATTTTTAATTGCTTTACTTACTGCAGGATTATTTAAAAACGTGAGCTGTAAGGTTTTTCTCCCTCCTTAGAGAGTGCCTGCGTGATGTAATTGGAAATCACGTTGAGCTACTAGTCAAAAGGTCTAGATTTTAATTCCGGAAATGTTGCCCGGTTGCCCTTTAAAAGTGGAAATGTGTAAAGTGCTTTCTAATTACCTACCGCGTGCCTTCGTGGTATAATTGGAAAGCTCACCCCGCTAGCAATCAGAAGGTTCGAATCTTGATGATCGGAGTGCACATTTTTATGTCTTTTGCTCCGAAATAAAAATTCCGATGTCTCTATAAGCGGCGCGTGAGCTAAAAGACGGTAGACGATAACTTTTCCCCTCCAGGTCTGGCGATTGTATCCTCTTCTCCCCAATCATCCTTTAAGTGGAGGAGAATATAAGATTTTACTTTCTCCTTACCACGTGGCTTCATGGTGTAACAGAAAAGTATGTTCGGTTAGCAGTCAGGATTTCGAATCTTGCTCAGCGCATTACATAATTTTCATGTTCATGTCTCTGACAAATACCTAATAGATTCTTCAGTATTTGTAAAATAACCCACAAAACACACAAATATTTTGATGACTTCCAAAGGAACATCATTCGCTGAAGGTAGGCCAAACTCATTGATCTCGTTACCTAGAATGTTGCTATGCCAAGTGACGCATCACGGGAGTTAAGCAATATTGTGTCTGGAACGAAAATTAAAGACATCGTAAATGCCTAAGCCTTATCCAGCATTCGGACCTAAGCCAGTTTTTGGCATAACCAGATTCCTTATCCACCACACAAAGAAGAGCAGTTTTATCATCTTTGATAAAGCGCGCTATTGCTTCCTCAATGGCAGGTGAAATATAAACAAAGTGTATAACTAAGATTGTATTCATTTATAATTGAAAAATCAAATTTAGCCTATAGAACTCAATAACTTTACAGTTGCCCTATACACACCTAAACGAAAACTAATGTTGGATTGTAGAATATTAACAGAACTGGAGACATAAGGAACACCTCTGTTATGAACGGTTACTTTTTGTCGTTTTCAATTCTAAATAGGAATAATTTTATTATTATTAGTCCAAAAGGGCTTTGTTCCTGAAGTACTATTGTTTTCGTTTTGCGATTTTGCGTCGAATGACTCTGAATGTTCGTTTCACTTTTTTAATTCTTGCCACCAAATATTATCGCCCTGTATTATATTCGAAGAAATTAAATTATGAAGAATCTGCATAAATGTATACATGTTTCTCGCATCGTGATAAAGCAACGGTACCTACAGTCATCGAATTTTGAATGACGTAATTCTACTGCGAATATGGAAGCCAAATTTGAAATTTGGACTTTGTTTTATTATCGATTTTTTCACAATTTGTAAAACTTTAACGAATTTTTGGTTAACAAACTCAAAGCGATTTCAAAGCGAGCAATGGCAACGCTGTACGGAAAAAACATTTTTATCTCCAGCGTGTGAGACTGTGTATCGGAAATTCTAAAGATATGCTCAATTCAAAACTATTTTGCGATATTGCTATTGAACTAAATTTTATGATTCAAGTGCGAAGAACATGATATTTAATAAATAAAGGTAACACACAAAAGCTTAAAAAACGCCCCTCTGGACGTAATTTAAAATCTGAAACCTTTCAGATTTTTTTTTCCCTTTTCTTTTTATTACTATTTATTTATTTGGTAATTCTAAGATCGGTGGATCACAGTTTCGAATAGGCAGAAGGCATCGGCAGCGCTTTTAAGCATAGCATGAGAAAAATAGCCAGCCATTTTTCCTTTTATTTCATTTTTAATACAGCAGAGTACCCGCTCTATCTCACTGTGGCACGTGATATAGCTTATCTGTTCTACATGCTGTAATGTAAGAAAGGATAACTGACAGTTTCATATCAAGATTTACCTCAAAGATTTTATGTATTTTATGAGATATATCTGCTGTATTTTATCAGAAATTGTAACATCCCTAATTGCGCTTGAAGAAATTATTTATTGGTCTGAAGCTTCTAAAAACGAAGTGAAGTTTTCGCCCTAGAGAACACTATGGTTAATAAAGGCCTCTGTCCCGTCATTAAGTTCGGGTGCTAATCCAGGATAATGCATATACATTTGTGACCGCGTAAAGTCTTTTCGGCATGACACATTTAAAAATCTATGTACCTTATTTTTTTTCCAATTGCGGACCGTCAGCCAACTTTGGCTTGGCCCCTACTAAGGCCAGAAGTGGTGATCACTTTATTATGGATGTACCTAATAAGTGGGCCACCTTTGCTTCCTATGAAGGGACGAACAATTACAGCCATGCCTTCTCCAGGTTTCGAATCCAGGCCCTTTGGTATCGCAGCCGGCTGCCCTAACCGCTACACCGTCTGGACGGCTAAGTACCTTATTTTAAAACGTAAAATCTGCAGCAATGGCCCCCATCCATGATTATTCGTAAGACTGATCTAAGGTACTAGGACATGGATTTATAGCTCAGTCATCTGAAGCCAAGTGCTTGAGGCCTGTGTGTCGACGGAAACGCTCATGCAGCCAGACCGTTCGCTGAGATTTGAAATTCTAGGATATGAAAATAAATAATAACGCAGCTCAAAGTTAAGCTGAGTTTAACAAATGGAATCTTTTATTCGGGTGCACTAAAAAAACATAATCTCTATTTTATATTCAATAACGTTTTCTTAACGTACTAAAAAATAACGTTCTATTATTTTTTTTCTTTTTCACGAACTTCGGGAATTTCATAAAAATAATTTCATATCATTACTTACTTTATGCAATAAATCACGATATATGCTTTTGAACCTCCATATATTCTGGAATAATATATATATTTGAACCATCGTAGGGTACATTTTTCAGATTTCTATACTTTTCGGTTCTATTTGTTACTCTCTCAATGTCATAAATAAATTTGTCCGATGGTTAGGAAGCCATAAGAAATGTTTAATAAAATGTTGATAATGCACCAAACAAACGAGATGAAATTTATTTTCTTTAAAATCATAACATCGCTTGTCGATTAAGATTGAAAAAATCGAGCTTCTAAATATTTTACCCAACGCTTCTTCTGCATTCATGAAAGACAGAGAAAGGAATACAAGAGAGAACGGAAAAAATAATAAGTTTTTATTTTTACTTTTTTTAAGATTTAAAAACTGAAAGAAATTTCGCTTACAATAGATAATAAGAAGTTTATATACAATACTGCTGCATTATCAGGTCTTTTGAAGTTAATATATGCAGTGATTTCGTTCGTCTATACGCTGTTTTTTATATATAACTTTACTTTTTCTTCTCATAGAAATCAAAATTCGGGAAGGCAGCCCTTTTTACAGCCTGAAAAAATAAAGGATTAAGGCAGTCGAATTAATTGCAGTTTTTATTCTTTAAGATGACGACAAAAACAATGGGTTAAAACACAGTAATTAACATCACTACAGTTTCTAATTAACACTCGACTCAAATTTTCCCTACGCACACGTTTAAAACAAAAGGCAAATTAATGCAAATAATGTTTTTTATGAATAAAACTGAATAAGCTGTATAAAAACAAAGTAAGAAATGTGTATCTACGCGAGAACTGTATAATAAGGCAGTTTTTTTCAAGTTTTCTCCGAGAAAATACTAACGGATTTCGAGACAATGCAAAGCGGAAAAAATGAATTTTCTTTCTTTCTTAAGAACAGGAGAAAATAAAGAACAATTAAAATACGATATTTTAGAGGAGTTTTTATCTAACCGGGACAACAAAAAGCAGCAAAAATTACCAATATGCTTTGTGAAGATATTCATTAGAAAGAAGCGAAATACTTGGGAAAAAAATTATCAGGTATAAAACGGAGGTAAAACGGAATAGGAGAGGAGAGATAAAAACTTTGTTAAAATATAGCTCAAGTATTACATCATTCTTAGATACTTAGACTCATTAAAAATGAATGCTGTTTCTGTAATTACGAAGTTTTTTTTTCCTCTTCAGAATTTAAGAAAAAGCTTGTTGTGATAAAGGTGCACCTAGGTAGCGAATTCAGGGCAATATCACAATATATCAATTTACTACCTATAATGCAAAGGAAATTATTTTTACCCTTGTGACTGAAATAATTGATTCATGCATAAGATTCTCCGCTTTATGAAAAGTTGAATGTTCCTGGGAATCCTTTCTTCAGCTGTAGAGACATTAGGTTATTTCGAAGCAGGAGATGAGAAAAATCAGCAACGCCTTCGCCGGGAATCGAACCACGGACCTCTCGGTTACGCGTCGAGCATGTTGAACCACTACACCACGAAAGCATGCAAAGAACGCGGTAGAAATACCTTATATACTTCCCCTTTTAAATGGTAACTGGGCCTTTGGGGACCCAATCACCAAATTCTGGTGGTGGATAATCATCATCCACAACCTTTTTAGTTAGGGCGCCAGTGTAGAGACATTAGGTTATTTCGAAGCAGGAGATGAGAAAAATGAGGAAAGCCTTCGCCGGGAATCGAACCACGGACCTCTCGGTTACGCGTCGAGCATGTTGAACCACTACACCACGAAAGCATGCAAAGAACGCGGTAGAAATACCTTATATACTTCCCCTTTTAAATGGTAACTGGGCCTTTGGGGACCCAATCACCAAATCCTGGTGGTGGATAATCATCATCCACAACCTTTTTAGTTAGGGCGCCAGTGTAGAGACATTAGGTTATTTCGAAGCAGGAGATGAGAAAAATGAGGAAAGCCTTCGCCGGGAATCGAACCACGGACCTCTCGGTTACGCGTCGAGCATGTTGAACCACTACACCACGAAAGCATGCAAAGAACGCGGTAGAAATACCTTATATACTTCCCCTTTTAAATGGTAACTGGGCCTTTGGGGACCCAATCACCAAATCCTGGTGGTGGATAATCATCATCCACAACCTTTTTAGTTAGGGCGCCAGTGTAGAGACATTAGGTTATTTCGAAGCAGGAGATGAGAAAAATGAGGAAAGCCTTCGCCGGGAATCGAACCACGGACCTCTCGGTTACGCGTCGAGCATGTTGAACCACTACACCACGAAAGCATGCAAAGAACGCGGTAGAAATACCTTATATACTTCCCCTTTTAAATGGTAACTGGGCCTTTGGGGACCCAATCACCAAATCCTGGTGGTGGATAATCATCATCCACAACCTTTTTAGTTAGGGCGCCAGTGTAGAGACATTAGGTTATTTCGAAGCAGGAGATGAGAAAAATGAGGAAAGCCTTCGCCGGGAATCGAACCACGGACCTCTCGGTTACGCGTCGAGCATGTTGAACCACTACACCACGAAAGCATGCAAAGAACGCGGTAGAAATACCTTATATACTTCCCCTTTTAAATGGTAACTGGGCCTTTGGGGACCCAATCACCAAATCCTGGTGGTGGATAATCATCATCCACAACCTTTTTAGTTAGGGCGCCAGTGTAGAGACATTAGGTTATTTCGAGGCAGGAGATGAGAAAAATGAGGAAAGCCTTCGCCGGGAATCGAACCACGGACCTCTCGGTTACGCGTCGAGCGTGCTGACCACTAAACCACGAAAACATGCGAGAAAGGCGGGAGAAATATCTTATAAAGCTTATTAGTAAAAAGCGAAAGAAAAAATTACCATTTGTTTATATTTCGTAAAAGTTTTAGGGTTTCATTGGCTCTAAAATATAGCCTATCATATAGCAAAGAATGCATAAAATGTAAAGCATTAAAAGCAGAAATGGTGTGAAAAATACACAGCTTATATAAATACACTGCTGGCCACCATAAATGCAGCACCCTGAAGGAAGCATGCAAAAAACATGAAATGTACAACATGAATTAGCGGAGGTGAGATATGCAAATGATTAGAATTTCAGCGCAGACGCACATCACGCGCGCCTTTGGCGCCACTTCAAAGCGCTATTTATAGCTCGGAGTTTTCAACGATTTCAAGTTCGGCAATTGTGTTTTTCCTGTGGTTTTTTTTCAAAAAAAAGATCAATTATGCCTCGTAGTAAACAACGACCATCGTTTGATCGAGTATCCGAGTTCGACAGACGAAGGATAGTGCCCTACCGAGAGCGTGGATTATCTTTCAGGGAAATTGGTAGTCGTGTTGGACGAAACCAAACAACTGTAATGCGGATATGTGACCGTTGGATGCAGACGGGTACGACGGACCGACGTGTTCGATCGCATCCACCTCAGTGCACCACTTCATGCGATGACAGGAACATTGTGCGCATGGCAGTGACGGATCGCTCAGTCACATCACGAACCATAGCATAGCACATTCAGTCTATAACGCATCATCCAGTGTCTGCGCCGTTTACAGCATTCGACGCCGTTTACAGCAAATTGATCTGTGCGAAAGACGTCCATTGTTTCGTCTACCCTTGACGCAGAACCACAGACGTCTCCGCCGCCAATGGTGCGATGAAAGAAAGATGTGGACGGCAGAATAGAATGAAATTGTCTTCACTGACGAGTCACGCTTCTGTCTGCAACACCACGATGGTAGTCTGAAGACACCGTGGAGAGAGGATTCTGAACAGCTGCGTTGTGCACCGCCACACTGGTCCTGCACCGGGTGTTATGGTATGGGGCGGTATTGGATATCACTCTCGCACTCCTCTAGTACGCATTGCCGGTACTTTAAACAGCCAGCACTACATCTCCGAGGTGTTGGAGCCAGTTGTCCTTCCTTACCTTCAGGGCTTGCCCACAGCCATATTTCAACATGATAATGCGCGAGGCACCCATTGTCCAAAGATTCTTTGTCAATAGCCAGATTGAATTGCTTCCCTGGCCGGCTCGCTCTCCGGATCTTTCGCCGATAGAAAACATGTGGTCCATGGTTGCTGAACGATTGACCCAGATTACATCCCAAGCTGCCACGCCAGATCAACTTTGGCAATGTGTGGCAGCTGCTTCGTCTGCTGTACCCCAAGAACACATCCAAAGTCTCTTTGAATCAATGGCGAGGCGTGTGGCAGCGGTGATCTCCAACAATGGCGGCTACTCTGGCTACTGATTCTGGAAGGAACCATAGTCTATAAATTTAATCATTTGATACTTGGTCAACATGTTATCTACTAACTAAATTTGTTGTGATATGTCTTGTCTTACATGGTGCTGCAGTTTGGGTGGCCAGCAATGTAGAAATAACATATATAGTTTAGTTTAACTTACGTAAATTTGGAAGAAAATGACCACATTAGAAAGTTGTTGCAGAACATATGGTATGTTAATTCATCGAAAATCTGGCAGTGGGAACTTAGCGTGTAGGAGACAGTGGGTCATCATCTGTAGTTATCTACATTTACGGTTTTTCTGTCTACCGGCCTCTACATGAAAAGTCGATCTTTCTCGTTTCCTTAGCCGGATGTGAAAGGTTTAAAATGAAGCATAGTAAGCTTGAATCACATTTATTGACATTAAAAACATCTTCAAGGGAATCTTCCCGAAATTTATATATCGTTGCTTTATGTTACGCTACGAAATTTTTGGACCCTTGTTTTATGTTATACTATCCCCTCACCCTGGCAAATGTAGACACTGTGCTAAACATAAAATGTTTAGTTTATCTTCCTCACCCCTTGAGCATAACCAGTGCGATTAGTGTTACTATTGAGCAAAAGATAAAATTTTAATTTTTCTTTCGAATTCAATCAATCTGTAATTGCTAATAAAATTAAAAGCAGTAAATGTATTCCTGAAAATCTTCAGCTTTATTTTGCTTTTTAATAACACAACCCTTGATAAATGCTGGCATATTGCGAGTACACTCAAACTCCATTCCGTGAAGTTAACTTTCGATGGAAAAAATGTATTAGGTATAATTTAGATTAAGAAATCACGTATATTTTAACTCAACCTAAACATTGTTATAATTAAAACAATATTGTTGCAATTAAACGTACCTCCAGCTGTCCAATGCCTAGCAATAAAACATTGGGGTCCTGGACTCAATGAAGTCCATGAGCGTGTACCGCAAGTGTTTGCCTCATTGTCAAAGGATTTCCTAGAGATTATTGTTACGTTCAAAAACGTTTTATTACTGCTTAATAAATACATGATAGTATTATTCCTTTTGATTTGGGGTTGGGATGTTGACTAACGCACTTTTTTCAAAAGTTTGGTAGTGTTTCTCGAGCGCAGAGCTTTTCAATATCTCTCATATAGATTTCTCTTCTTTTTTTATTTGGGTCAATTTCCATTTCAAAATCAAAAAATTCCTGTGCCTTTTTCAGCAAATAATTTCAATATATAGGTTCATAGGTTTTATGTTCTTTATTATCACTTCTTTTACTGTCGACTGATGTCATAATATCATCCAGTTCTTCATTCGTCATTTCTCAATTAACTCTTTGATTTTTTCTTTTTCCATAACTGAAAATCCTTTGCGTTTAAATGTTTTTGCAATTTCGACGATTTCTTAGATTTCAGTTTCAGTCGATAGAAATCCTTAAAAATTGTTGATGATAACTACTGACCATAACATGTCAGTAAATATTCAGTGATGATGAATAAATGCTGAATCGCGTATGAAATCAATTCTGGATTTTTGAAAAATAAATAGAAGCAATTAAGATAGTGCGGATATTCAAAATTGCGTTACGCAAATCTGCTCTCGATACGAGTTTACTGTACCACCAATATCTGCGGCCAATCCTTTCCATGTCATACCATGGATATGTGAAGGAGAAGATAACAGCAAACGACATATAGAACAGAATATCCATGTAACATACACAATGTAATCAAAAAGGTTCTTGCCGTTCGAGATCGTGAGAAACAGACAGACATACAGCGCTTGGTACTCAGCATTAGAACCGTGTAATCTGCATCAAAATCTAGTGAGCACCCTTTGCAAAGTTCATGCAGCTGTTCAATACCCGGCAATAAAACTTGGGGGTCCTGGATACAAAGAAGTCTGTGAGTGCATACCGCAGGTTTGCCTCATTGTCGAAGGATTTGCCACTGCGATAAACGTCCAGGGAATGAAACAGTTGTAAAATTTGTGGGCGTTAGGTCGAGCGATAGTGTCTGTGAGCCTTGATTCGTCGTATCATGCTAACTGTGACGACAAGCCTCGCATTTAAGCTTTGATTATTTCATCGTAATCAGTGTGACACAACCAGGGTGAAAAGTCTTGTTTAATCAGTTTCTGGTCCTTAGGCTAGATATACTAGAAGGGAGGTGCGGCAATTGGTGTCGTTCCTCACCTTCAGCTACCCAAATAAGAATGAGGTTTATCTTGCTCGTCGTGCCTTCGAACAACCAAAAATAAGAAAAGAAACTTTCTTGAGAAATCAGCTTAGGCTAGTTGAGTAAACTATTATTTGAACTACAAGTGTTTTCTCAGCGGTCATGGTGATGAATGTCTCTGAAGAAATCTTTGAATGATAAGTGAACGCAGAGTTTTTCTACTAGTGATGGGTCCCACGTGTGGAGGTAACAGCAGCTATTTTCATTTTACTTTAATTGTGCAAATGAATATGGATCTTTTTCAAAGACATCACCTCATATTCATGCTTTGTTTTTACGGTTGATAATGATTAATAATTTTGAAGATGAAAATAGATTGGAGACCTCGTTTTCTTCATTGATAATGATTTGCTCTAAGATGTTCAACAAGTATCGATATTAACTTATTGATTACAATGTGTAGGACTATGTTTCGAACTGTGCACCATATTAATAAGAAATTGTAATCAACTTCAGTGTTAAGACGGCCATATAAATATCCAGCTGTAACAGCAGTGTAGTTGCTTAACTAATGTAATTACATCTTCAATAAAATGTTCTGTCTGATATGTGCAGTGAATTACCACCACCAGAATAGCTAACTATCAAGCAAAAAGGCAACGGAATTAAAACACTTTACTCTACTTCATCACTTGAGACTATTTAAATTAAAATATACAATATAAACCTAAATTCAATACAAAAACTTCCTTTCACAACAGGAATAAATTCAACAAAATAAAATCTAATCTATGAAGAGGCTACAAGATTTCCTAGCTTACTAGAGAAATTCGAACACACACTTAACAACCATGATCTATCCTCCGTGTAACGTAATCCCAGCAAGAACAGTTTTAGCGTCGCCAAAAGTCTTTTTTTCCACTTTACGTAATACAAGAAGGCGTAACAGACTGTCCTTTCGGAGCGTTTTGTGTCTAACTTGTATTGAAATTCGCTATGATTTCCTACTGTGTAGCTCATCTGCAAATGATCTTCGGTCATGACAACCGATGATAGCTCTGTCAGTTGTTTATGATCGGCTGGTTCTCTGATTAACATGTACAGAAGTACCACATAGTGCAATACTCAGGATAAACTCTTGACACATTGATGTACACCTAAGAAAACAGAAGTATTTTACAATGCCTGATATTGTATCCATAATTTTGTCACTCACTAATTATTGTAGCATGTTCAAAATCAGATAATTCCCGATATGGAAGCCATTGAATGAAAAATTATTCTAAGTCTGATAGTGTATTAGGCAAGCAATCCTTCGGGCAACATCAACGTATCAGTTATGTCTGCTGCTCATTTGTTCTACTTTGTCTACTATCATCATCACTTGTACCTGGGTTCTGTTAATATAAATAATCCTATGTAGAAATACAATTCTAATTTTGGGCAACAAGCACAGACGTTTTCTTCTGCCTAGGAAAATAAAAAGTACATTTAAAGGAAAATGTAGCAATGAATTTTGTCCTTAAGGTAGAATTAATTTAGATTACTGATAATTTTTCTCTGTGTATACAAAAGATTTCGTTAGAAACAGCTCCATAAACTCTTTTCTTCAAGAAGGCTTTCGTGCATTTGTCGTTGCCAAACATACTAATAACTAATTTTATTCACATAAAATCTGCTTCAAGCCATTTCTTTTAAGCCTTAAAAGGGAATAATGTTCTCCAGTCCAAAAGTTTTCATCCCTTTGCTCAAAATTCCTCAAATTATTTATTGGCATCATATAACTTTAAAATGCAATTGTTTGTCCAAACATTATTTTTGGATTTCTTCTGATATAAAAACGATACTTTTTGTCCTTCCAGATGTGCTTAAATAACAATTTCAATTTCTTATGATACCAACTTTTTAAATTGAAATAAGTCTTATTGTTTATTTACGCTGCAATTTCATTAAATATTAGCATCGAAAATAATTTTAAAAAAAAATAAAATAAGATTCTGAATTTGAAACATACATCTTTTTTAAACATTTAGCAATAAATTTATGATTCTAACCGCCTGTTTCTTTACATCACGCAATTTTGAGTTCTTACGTTTCAAAGTATTTTAGGGGAAGAGGAATATATAAATAAATAAAGAGCTTAGGTAGAAAAAGAAAGCATCAGTTTTCTTGAAATCAGTTTTACCGGAAAGTCAAAAACAATAGTTGTTATAGTAAGGCAGTAATCGTTGTTAGTGCAACGAAGCTGGAAAGGCAGCTGGTGTTTCTCTCAACGAATCGCAGCATGCAAAACAGCATTTCGAAGAAAAGTACCATAGTATACTAAATGATGTACTCAGTATTCTTAAATCAATATATTTAGGGCTATGTTGAAGAGAATTATTAAAACAATGCTTTCTTCTATGCAAAATTCATAAGAGGTTTTAAAGGTGTGTTATGGCACAAAAAAAGGTCAAATGTTTTCATTTGCTCTAAAACAGTGAAATTAGGTGCACATGATGGATTTCAAGGCTATCTAAAAGTGTAAAAAAGTGGAACGTAGAAAACTTGGGATTGTTTAAATTCAAGAGCTACAAAAAATAAGTAGCATTCACGTTTAGGTTCTAAATGAAACGTTACTCCAATCCGCGAAAAAGTATTAAAGATTGTGAACACGGTGAAAAAAAAAAAAAACTCATGTGAATGTCACATGACTTCCTTGTAAGGCATATTAAATCATACCCTTTTTTTTAGCTGCGCTTCATTTAAACTTATTTCATTAGAGATGTCGAATAAATAAATAAATAGTCAATCACATTACTGCTCAGGCATATGTGCATCATTTTCTAATTTTAACTCTGAAATGGGCATCTCTTCCATAGATGAAGTCCATTGTTGGAAATCAGATTAAATGCATCCTACGCTACTAAAAGAAAAGTCATCCAAAAATGGTATCCCGAAATTTCACATCTGGTAGTCTAAAATACCTATCAGACATGTTCCGGGTATAAACGGGAATGTGGCCGCGTATAAACAGACAGTTGTTCATGACCTGAATGTATGGGATGTCACTTAGGGAAGTCGCATTTTTTGAGTCATTAATGAAGTCTAGATTTTAAAAACGGAAAGCGTGCTTCTTCCGAAAATTTTCTATATTTTAAATGGGACCGTTAGTGTTTCTGTGTTGTTATTATTATTAACCTATCACGTCAATGGTTTCCATCCAAAATAATCCTTGTGCAAAGTTTAAACTACTTGCTCTATTAAATAACAATTTATAATGCTTGCGAAACATTTAAATGAATGATGAAGTTACTTGAAAAATAAAGTATCACAAACAACAAAAGTTTAAGTATGAATGGAACAAAAGAGTAAGTTACTGTCAAGGTATTTATTAGTTTCGGTGTAATTCTTTGTCCGTATTGCTTCGGATCTTCAAATCTAAAAATTGCTGGCGATAAGACGGCTACAAACAGCGCAGCCTCAAATGTAAAAAAGAGAGGGAGGGAAAAAGAAAGAAAAAAAATTATACTGCAATTAAGGCAATTCTGATAACGAAGCTATATCAACACGTCTCTTCGAATACAATCCCAAAATCTCGACTAGGAAACTTTAAATGTAAAAGGCCATAGTGCTGCCATCTATTAGCAAGATAAAGTGTTACTCTACAACGCACAGTCGGAATTTTATTCTTGAGTATATTTTTGGAGAGGAAGGGTGACTAATAATAAAACATAGCACACGATATAACAAATATTAGCAATATTTGTCTGCACAAAAATTATATAAAATTATTCACATATATATTTACAAGTTACTAGCTGCGTTCCGAACGTTGCTTAGGGTTTCGATTAATAGGAATTGGTTGTACTTAACTCAGCATTTTTAAAGAGTTGAAAAACAGACTAATTGCAATATGTATATATATAGAGAGAGAGAGAGAGAGAGAAACACACGCGAAATTGAGGGGAAGTACGTTTATGCAACTAAATTAAAAAGTATTGCAGCAATCTTACTGAGTTAATTCAGAAAAGGCTTCAAATACTCTAAAAATTTATAGAATATACTAAACGCTTCTATATGTAAGGAAGACTTCTTATAGCTATGCCAACTATAATTCTAGAAATTGTATGTCCTTAAAGTTCCTCCTTTCTAAACTAAAAATTAAATAATTCTTCTTAAACATTTATTAAAAGCAATCTTTCAATTATCTGCCAAATATTCATATTCATTATGGTTATATATTTTCTATGCGCAAAAATCTTTTTTTTAGAATTCCTTTTTAAAAACTAAAACTGTTTATCAGTATTTCGAAATATGAACGTGCATTAGGGACTTTAAAGGTGTACAAATAAAATCAATATACACTTGCAAAAGGGGAACTTCTGCTATTTCCATTAATTTATCAATCACCTAAATCACTTTTTATAAACTCCGAAATTGCCATTCATCGACCGTTTAAAATTTTATACATTTTTATCTACCTAGCTTATAAGTATTGTCAAATTTCTTTCAAACTCTTCAAAATAAAAATATACACTCATGTCCGTAAATTAAAGATAATGCAAAATCAGGCAAAGGAAGAGTTAGAAGCAAAACAAATTTGGCTTATTTGTAAAGCTTATTTATTAAACAAAAGGTAAAGAGCAAAAAACGATGCTATATGTTTGATATTATTAAAAAAAATAGCGATTTTTTCTCCCTGTAGCAAATTACAAAAAAAACCTATTTACAAAAAAAAAATATTGCATGGTTGGTATGATTGTTAATACTTTGTATGTCTCCCAGACGATGCAATACAGTCCGTAAAACGCATAGGCATGCTGAGTATCAAATTATCGATCTGATCTTGGGGGATATTACACCACTCAAAAAGCAATGCCCTTCGAAGTTCGGTAGACATGTAGGAGGAGGTTGACGAGCTGCAATTCGTCGGCCAAGCATGTCCCACATGTACTCTACTTTATTCAAGTCCGGTGAGAATGCTGGCCAGTCCATACGGGTGATATCCTCCGATTAAAGGCATTCGCTTACGATGTTTGCACGGTGAGGACGGGCGTTGTCATCCATAAACACCAATTGTGTGCCAATGGCGCCCCGAAACAAATGGCTTGTCATGGTTTCAATTTGAACATGCAGGTCAGTTCTGGAACCCAGAATAATTCCACCCCAAACGAGCACTCCTGCACCACCGTAACGGTGACCTTCAATGATGTTTTCTTGGTGGTAACGGGTACCTGGAGCTCTCCATATGAAAGTCCGGCGAGAATCAGACTGTAAGCTAAACCTGGACTCGTCGGAAAACATCACACAAGCCTACTGTTGCGGTGTCCACAATGCATGCTCTCTACTCCAGGCTAACCGCAGGCGACAGGGAGTTGCAGTAAGTGGAACGCATCTGACAGGTCTACGAGCATATAGACCAATCTGCCCTAAGCGTCTTTACACGGTCTGCCTTGAAATTGTCGTACCAGTGGCTGAAGAGAGCTGACGAGACAGGTCTGAGGCTGTGCTCCGCCTGTTTCTTTTGGCAGTAACTGCCAAATACCAATCCTCATTCGGCGTTGTAACTCTGGGGCGACCTGTGCTGTAACGTCTACTCACATTACCATCATCTTGGAATCGTTGCCAAAGCCTGGAGATGACACTCTGGGCAATTCCAAGTTCGTCTGATACTTCCAGTTGGGTACGCCCACATTCCAGACGGCCGATAATTCTACCACGTAAAAAATCATCCAAATGCGTCCTTTGTGTCATAACTATTCGGTTATTGCACTGAAATGCTTATAAAGCGCCTGCGAACAATTTTACTTCTTTGCCTGTATTCCTTATATATCACTCTCTTACACTCTCGTCATTGTGACGTACCATCGGTGTCATCTGGTTACTTCCTGAAATTTGCATATGATTCTTGAAGATGTGTGTAGTGATTTTACAGGTGATATATTTATTTTAGAGTTCGATTTCCGCGTGACTCCGAATTATCCTTAATTTATGGACATGAGTGTAAATAACGTAATAATTCCAAAATGCATATTTCATACTCTGTTGTTTAAATGGTAAAAATATCCAAATAATTTTCCTGTAGGTCATATTTGTCACATTCACTTCATTCTGCAATAAATATTAACAATGTTCGGTATTTGTTGTTATTTTTAAAAATTAGAAATATCGTGCACTTTTCGAATATCCCTTGGCTTTAGGAGTGGTTGAGGGGCGTAAAGCCCCAAAGAATTTGCTTTGGAATGCCAGGCTATAATAATGCCAAATTACGTACTCTGAATGAAAGTGCGAATTCTCTTAACTTTATACAACTAATTAGTACGAATTCGCTGGATTTTATAGAAGCCTTTCTTTAACAAATATACATATATAAATTAAAGTATATAATTACAAAACATTTTTTAAAACAAAGCATAAATATGCCTAGTATTTTCGCGCATTAAGCTGCTGAAAAATATCAGAAAAAACATAAAGTAAGAAATTTAGAACAACTTTTTCATAATAATCATCTTTTTCATATATAATCATTGAAAAAGTTAAAAATCTTACAATTTACAATATTAACTGCTATGACTTTGAAAATATCTACACATCTCTGCTACTCAAGGAAATTTACGAAAGTCGTTTAGAAATGACAGAATTTTTTTCATGAAGTACTTAATATTCTGGAATTGCAAAAATGAAAAGAATTTCTACATTTCCCCCTTTACAACAACTGTATTAAGCATTCCAACTTTCTTTACCTGCAAACACAAGGAATTCCAATGAGAAGTTCATATTCAACTCATATTTGTAACTTATTTATTTTTTCTAAAGAGTTCAAACTCCTGAAGAGCCTTTCTGATAACGATTTCAGTAAATTTGAACACACTTATAGATATATTGATGACATTATTACTTTCAGCAATTTTAATCTCACCGAAAACAGCAACATATGCCCAAATTGTATAAAACTAAATAAGACCAATAAAAAACAAACAGAAATAGTTTATCTTGATCTTAGTATTCATAATTTTACAGAAATTAAACTTTTTGATAAAAGAAAAGATTTTAATTTTTCTATTAATCAACTTATAAATTGGAATTCCAACATATCCCAAAAAGTTATTACAAATACTATTTATATTTTGTTTTAAAAATATTTTGTAATTATATATATAGATATAGATAAGCAAAAGGAGTAAAATTCTAAAAGCAATCGCTAAAAGTAAATTTGATACCTTAGTTCCAGAGTTAAACAACTTGAACAAAAACATAACTAAAAAGTAAAAGCAGTTGTAAAAAATTAAAAACCAAAATGTAGGTATTGAAAAATTCAACATTTAAAAACATTTTTATACATATAGATATAGATATAATATAGATGTACACTGCTAAAAAGATGGGACAGTTCTATATCTCCCGTACTACGCAGTCGATTCACGAAATTCAAATTGCGTTTTTCATGTCTCGAAAGCGAGACTTAGGATATGTATTAGAATTATATATATCATTGCTCTAACGTAGGTATTTTAACACAAAATCAAACTGTTTCTGAAATGGCATGTCCATTTTTTTCCATATTCGATTCTACGATTCAAATTATGCCAAACTACCAAATTTTGTAAACATCACACGAGTAGTTTTTAAAAAATTAGCTCTCAAAATTTTAGCTTCTCAATGTTAATTCAGTTTGGTATGTATTTATTAATATAACTTTTTTATTACACTTACTTTATTCCTTCTTTCACAGTTCGAAATTTAGGTTCACTACAAATAAGACTCACCCATTTTTTATGATTCATTTTTAAATTTTGTATTTCTAAATAATTTTTATAAATTTTTGGAAGAAAATTTTGAATAAAACCTATGAACGTTTTACCATCCGCTTAAAGTAGGTGTATTTCTAAGTAAACCTGCAAAAAATTAAAGCTCTTTATTCAAAATTTTCGAAGATATACGTGAATTTATACGTTGGCGCGTTTTGAAATTTGGCATATTTGTTGAAAGCGGTAATAACATTAATGCGGTTTACGCACATTGCTAGAATTACTTGAAAATAGGAATGATGTGACTTTTTTTGCGCTCATGCACAATGTAAAAAGGTAGGAAATATGTGAGTTTTTTCCGCTCCCGGCACAATGGAAGGGATAGGAAAATAGTTTGCCATGTATTAAGAAGTTCGCGAAGTGAATTATTCTTGGCCTAAATTGAAAAAATAGGCCAAGTTGAAGTTTTGAATTTCTTCGTAAATTTCTCACTAAATTTAACAAAATTTAATATTTAGGCATAATTTGAGTCGTAGAATCGAAATATGGAAAACAATTGGTATGTTATTTCAGAAAAAGGCCTATTTTGTGTCAAAATACCTATGTTAGAACAATGCTATATATAAATATAATATATATGCTAAGTCGTGTTTTCGAGACATGAAAAACGCAATTTGAATTTCGTATATCGGCCCTGCAGAATGGGAGATATAGAACTGTCTTTTTTTTTCGCAGTGTACATATGTATAATTAATATATAGTATATATATGTAATAATAAAATGCAAGGAAAAGACGGAGCAGCGTCTATGCTTAATAGCTATATAAAATAAAGAAACTTGGCAATCGAGGCGGTTATAATTCCATTTTTATTTTCCAGTTGACGTTCGTGGCCCCAGTCACTTAGCACTCTAGTCGTGCCTATTCAAGAACATTTGTATTTTGGAAAGTATTGCGATAGGAAGCGCGCACAACGAAATAGCGAACAAGCAGTGAAGAGAGAGCAACTGAAGTGCGTAGTTAGCCAATATGGAAGCACACGAAGATAAAAGTTTTGGTTTGAGTTGAAAGTTTCAAATTTCCAATTATTACGTCATCAGCGCTGCGCGGGCCATGCAAAATGGAATGAGCTAGAAATGACGCAGTCCAGAGAATTTATTACGATTTTTAAAACGGAGGGAGTGAATTAAAGGGAATTAGGGGTTCATTTAAATTATAATTTTGATTTACATATATATATATATTACTTATGTATATATGTGTGTGTGTGTGTGTGTGTGTGTGTATAATTCAAATATACATACATATATGCAGGTGCATTCACTAAATAATGAAGAGAGAAGCGTAAAATGCCAAAGTAAAATTTAAAATTAGGCAAAACAATAACCATGTGTTTGGTATAGATTAATTGAAACTTTGTCGTAGTCGAGTATAAGCAGGTACAGATCCCTCTTCGTCAAGGGCAAAATAATTATGTGAGGAACAGAGAAGCCACAACTGTATTTATATCAAAATAAGGTATATCAAAACAAAAACGAGCGTTGTGTCATCTACCCAAGGAATAGTAAAACGCCACGAACAACTAAGATATTGGAATTTTAAGAACGTTAGGAAGGCCTGGATTGGAATTAATGTCATTAACTAACCAAGACAAGTTTTTGTGAATGTGAAAAGCTTCAGTAAAATCCAATTCGTCATCTAAAGAAGCTTTGTAGATAATTTTTGGACACCCAATATCAAAATTAAGATTAAATTTCATACCATGATTAGTAATCGAATATGGGTTAAATCTTCCTTTTCGAACATAAGATTTAAGTTCTTTGACGCGAAACTTTAATTCTCTTTTAATTTGCCCAGTATATCTCAAACCATACTGATACGATACGTTATAAATTCTCCAAGAATTGAAATCAGGGATGGAATATTAAGAAACGAGCAATGGATTTTATTGACTAGTGAGAAAATGACTTCAAATCTGAACTATTGGAGAATCTGTACAATTTTGAAATGGAATGACGAGCGGTTCCTAGTGCTATTTCTAATTAGTGGATGTCTTCTTTGATATCAAATACAAAATTTTCAAAGGTTTTGCCAATGTCCTTGGAAGA
This sequence comes from Stegodyphus mimosarum, assembly GCA_000611955.2. NCBI lineage: Eukaryota > Metazoa > Arthropoda > Arachnida > Araneae > Eresidae > Stegodyphus > Stegodyphus mimosarum. The sequence goes on from KK116272.1 coordinate 55,980, forward strand.
AAAATGGCAAATGATTGGAAATAATTGAATTCGTTAGAAAGCAAAGACTAGAAAGGAAACTGATAGCGCGATAATGAAGCCAATTTTGGCTTAGTGGGATGACATGACTTAGCTTTGGGAGGGAAAAAATAGAAAAAGGTTCATAGTTAACAATAGTGCTGAAATCAGATTCATTGCGCATTGTTAAAATAGGAGGGACGGGAATTTTAAGATCCAGTGTCAAAAATGAATTGATGGCTAGATCATTCAAATTTACAACAGATAAAAAATCTGGTATAAATCTTCTTTATGACTATCAAAACGCTCGAAAGTGTCCTCTACGTAGCGAATACAAAAATGAAAATACAGTTTCTTAAATAATTTGACCTCAAAAATGAAGCACATAAAGGTCAGCAAGTACTGGCCTTAGGATATTAGGCGATAGTATTTATTCTGGAAAACGAAGCCTTTTGAAAAACGAATTTCCAAAACAAAACAAAATATTTTTTAAAAAAAAAGAACCACATTTCTCAGTGTGATTTGGCTCAAAGAAACTTCAGTGAGAGAATTAACATCTCAATTTCAATAAGTGGGAGAGTCTGTTTTCGAGACATTTCAGGGTTTCTTCGACTGGGATGTTTGTAAATAGTGATTTAATATTAAAAGAAATCATAATTGAGTTCTGAGGGAAAATATCTTTCAGTTTTAGATGATTTCACAAAACGTTTTCATGGCGTAATTATTTTTAGAAAGTAGAAGGGAAAATTTAGAAGCTAAATATTTGGCTACAGGACATGATGTTGTTTCTTAAGTTAGAAACTATGGGTTGAAAGTAATTCTAATTTAGTGAACTCAGGGGATGGAATAAATCCTACTGAAATTAACAATAGCTGGATGAGTGATTATTTAAATTCAGTTGGGAGTACATGAGAAGATTTAAAAGCTGTTTTAACTTTGGTAAGGTCAGAAGTTGAAGAATCTTTAGGGATCGAGCAGAGTATGGGCGTTCATTTATCAGTTTCGTGACCCCATCAATGTGTGTGTGTCGATAATAACGATCTGCCAAGCCTTACCTGCTTTGGAAATATTTGGATTCGAATGAATTTTACGTAAGGCCTTCTTTTCCTCTTGGTTAAGATTCGAAATGTGAGATTTATTATTAAAATTAACGCCCTTTTAATTAAGTAGCGGATTGCATCTTTCCATACTTCTGAAGTTTTATTGAATTTAAAGGTTTTCATAGAAGGAGAAGATTTCAATAGAAAGAATGATTGGGGAGCTGATGGTTTGCATTGAGAAATTGAAGTTATATTTTTAATACGTTCATATTATCTTCCAAAAGATGTAGTAGCAATGGGATTAATATTTAAAGTGGGAAATTTAAAATTGTCTAAGTGTTATGGATGTTAAATTCCGTACAGAAGGATGGCTTCCCTATACATTACACATGAACATTTCTGCCAACTTCTAAAGTACCCGATTTCGGGTTGGATGTATATTGGAAAAAAAAAGAAAGTCAAGGTACAAAGTGAGAAGGTCGTTTGGGGATTATAATCAAGAAAACACCATTTATTCATGACATTTTGAGGAACTTTGAAATTCCAGGGCCAAACCCGTAACGCTTGGAGGGTTAACAGAATGAATGGGGTTAGACGACTGGGGTCTGAGCTTTCAGAATTTGGAAGCCAGGATATTTTAGGAAGTTGACAAGCGGTTTCAGTTCTAGAGCAAGATTTATGACCAAATGAGGAAATTTTTCAAGTAGAACTGGCAATTTGAAATTGAAGATAATATAATTCATATTCAGTTTTAGACAAATGCCTAAGAGTGTTTCTTACAATGTGACAAAGAAGTCACAATTTGAATTTATGGATAATTTTCGAAAGTGATGCTGTGCTTGAAACTCATGACAGTTTTTAATAAAAAAACTATATTAAAATATAATTAAAATACCTTCAGTTTTAATATTCACGACTTTTACATAAATCAGCACAAAAAATTAGATTTTGGTTGAAACTAATAAATACTTGAAGTTCTGAACAGATTATACGGTATTTTTTCCCTCCTTTCCGCATGTCTTCGTGATGCAATTGGAAGCATACTTGAAGGGTATTTGAGAGGTCCAGGGTTAGAGTCCTAGCGAGGGCAATGCACATTTTTCACGTTTTCTCCTTCAAAATAATCTAATGATTCTAAAGTGGCGCGCGAACTAAAAGATGGTAGATGATAATTTGTCAGCACCAGGATTTAGCGATTGGGTCCCTAATCCCAAATCGCCCTTTAAAAGGGGGTGTATATATCCAACGTACTTCTCCCTCCTTTCCGCATGCCTTCGTAGTGGAGCTGGAAGGCTACTCGACGTGTATTCAAGAGGTCCAGGGTTCGAGTCCAGGCGAGTGCACTGCACATTTTCCCCCTCTCCTGCTTTAAAAAAAAAAAAAAAAAAAAAAAAAAAAAAAAAACTAATGATTCTACAAGACTTTCATAAAAAAGTATATCATGAGATAATCCAGGAATTTTAAAATTTGGTATTTAAAATATGTATGCGATTGAGAACAGCATATTACATTAAGCATTAAGTGTATTCTTGGAATTATGCTAAAAGCAGGGAAAATAAGCTCATTATGAAGTGCTACTCATTACGAGTTCTCATTATACAATTAAATTTATCAGCAATTAAATTTATTAGCTTCAGTCCTCAATTTTGAGTTCATTTCATTCTTATGCCGAATCACTTTTAAAATAAAAGGATGCTGCCACCAAATTTTATCACTATGTATTATTCAAAAAAAATATGAAATGCATATAATGTAGCGAATATAAAAATATAGGTATGGCAACTCTTAACACTTACATGCTGCTTTTAAATATTTTGTGATTGTAAGTCATTAATTTGTGAATCCGAAACATCATATGCCCTGAGGATATAGGACGATCAGTGCGATATTTTCAGTACAAAGCACAAGAACTGATGTGTACATGAGAATGTATAGTTATGATTGTCCATTGTATGGGAGAAGAGAATAATAAAAAAAATTAGTAGTGCTTATAATTAACATTCAGCCATAAAATTCATGAATAAATTACATTTTATTTACTAATGATCAAATGGAATATAATATAGTATAATACTATATATAATACTCAAAGCTCGTTGCTATTCTGTCAATTCCATGTCTTAACATGGAATTGGAGAGGCCACGTCGATTTGTTTCGTTCTCAACAGCTTAATATGACAAATTACTCTTCTGTCTTTCCAATACTTCATCATAGCCAGAAAATATGGCATAAAGGTACGAAAATCTCAAAGCATTTTTAAATGAATAAGCTAATTTAATGCGGGAAGCACCACATAATAAATAACTCTTCTTATAGCCTTAGTTACTTTCCACTTAAAATGAAACTTTTTGACTTAGTACTAAATCTGATGGAAAAGAGAGCCACTTTAGAAAATATAGGTATGGCAGAAGTTGTTTTATTTCTGAAACACACATAGAATTCTGAAAGCCATAACGGGAGAAAACTCAGCTAAAACGATGGCCATATTCTACCTGCTGCATATTGTTACGAAATGTCCAGCTGCGGTAAGATAGCTTGGCCGCAAAGAGGCTTTAGGGTTGCCAGAAAATAGGAAAGGAAGGCAAGGTTGCAATATTTGGTTCGAAATCGCCCATTTGGCGGCATAATTGGCGATATGCCGTATGCGCATGGAGAACATTGTAGAACGAATTCTTCCGGTTTGGCCCGGAATGTACTCGAAGGCTGGTCCAAAAGCTATATAAACCCTGCCTGTAGCGGAGTAGCAGTCTAATGTCGAGTGTATTGCGAGTTGGTGCATCGAGAATGTGCATCATTGAGGTTATTAAGTGTATCGTCGGGTGCATCGCGAGTTGTAGCATGGAGATGCTCGAGAGTACTTTTCATTCCGAGAACGACCAAACCTAGTCGGGATCTGTACTCCAGTGCTTTGTCGTTAAGCTGTTTTCACCGTGATAGCCTGAAGGCTGTGTTGACGTAGTTTTTCGACGACTGTAAACGTGCTTTTGGAGCTGTCTTCAGTCATACTATCTAGTAAATTGTGTTTTCATTCTTCATCAAGTGTTGTCGTTAATCAATCCAAATCTTCGAACCCGCAAAAAGGCAACAACATACTGAACGCCGACAGCCATTCGTGACTGCCATTCTAGCCTATGGCTATCGGTCACTGCTTCTGTTCCGAAATTGTCTGTTAGTAATCTTCAGTTTATATGTTGATTGTCACCACTTCACTGAGAAAATTTTCAATATGCAAATTTACAATGGCAAATATTTGACGGTGGTTATTGTGATAAAAATTAAATAACATATGTATACCTAGCGTAGCATGTAATTTAATTCCCTTCTAATTCTTATTTCCTGTTTGCTTGCAGATTAATTTATACATATTATTAATTTTCTAATGATTTATTTCATTAGCTTGCGGCTTATAGCCTGATACTGTCATCATAAAGTCTCTGAACCATGCAGTGAGCTTTCGCTCTTTATCCAGTGCTGAAGGGTGACGCTACAAGATACACATTACATTATTTCTGTTTTAAAATAGGGAGGATATTTATATTAATTATTCTTGCTTATGTTATTCGTTAAGTTTAATTAAGGTACCATATGCTAATTTTGTATAAAAGTTTATTTAAGTCCTCGAAACGTTTTCTCACATAAATAATGGAAATTGCTTTTCCGCCCTACGCCATTTCGGCTTATGGGAGATTTCATAGCAACTATCTGCTTAAGGATAGGGAGAGAAACCTGCATCCCAAATTCACGATAACGCCTGATCAGTGATGCTGAGAATAATAAATCGAAAATTAATAAACGAAAGCTTCAAGTTTTGAGCAAAAAGTTTTGGTAAACATCTTCTTGTTCGTATACAAATGGATAGAAATTTGGAGTTCCATAGTTCGACTAACTTTCCGTTACTAATGAGGGTTTAATTACCAGCAGCTTAACAGGCATTTTTTTAGATTGTTTAATTTCGCGATTTGAATTAAATAGGAAATGGAATGCAGTTTATGTATAAAGCCTTTAAGAAAATATTTAAATCCCCAACTGTGGTATCGTGATGCCTTTTTAGATGCACAATAATAAAATGCGCTTATTTATATTACTTTTTTCACAATGATAATTACACATATTTAATAAACACTTAAAATCTTATATTCATTTTAAATGAATTTAATTCAAATCAATATTCATATGAAATAAAACACACGCATCTATTACATTTGACAAAATAAATTATTTCTCTTTTAAAATAACTATTTTGAAAAGTTACGAGTACAATAATCTTAATAAATTATTTTAAAAAGGCGTGTTTAACTTTAATCACACAACTAAGCAAAACCTGCTTCTAATACACTTTGAAAGAATTAGTTTTAATAATTATTACTATTAATGCAAACAATTATTAGTTATGAAGAACTAGTCTGTTGGAAATCAAGAAGTAAAAATGAAGTGACTATACAGCATATGCAAATTGGAAAACTTTATAAATTTTGAAGGAAACCAGAGAAATATTATTTGAATGATATTCGTTTTCATTTATACAAGCAAATACTCTGGTTATCATTAATTAAGGAAAAATCACAAAAGTGACGATTACTCAAAAAGTTGCTTATATAATTTAATGAAACTGAACCATAGTATAAGACGCATATTAAGGTATAAAATTACGCGAAAAGAAATTACTAGACAATTATGGTGTTATAGATATTAGATTCATAACATGAGCAAATCGAATGTTTCAGTTTGGCTCAAGAAAAGTACCTTTTAGTATGGAGTTTGATCTCTCCTAGGAGCAATACTGCACATACAGCCATGTGTGATACTGTCAATTATAGGCTCTATCAGTTCCGTAGGAAGTGAGAGTCATTGCTCTTGCAAAGCATATGTAAGCGTGGTAAATTTCTGAAGAGGAGGATTGGGAGCAGCTATATGTCTTCCTAAAGCATCCCCAACATGCTCAATGAGATTCAGTCCCGGTGATCGAACTGGCCACTCCACGCGCTAAATTGTCTGCAGCTGAAGATAATCATGCACGATGCGAACCCTGCGCGGTTCTAACCTTGTCTTTCTATAGCTTTAAATCATCACCTATTGTCCGGCATAAGGGCGCACATAAGCATTAAAAATGTCATTTCCATAGTCCTGAGCATTCGCGGTTCCACATGGAAAGAAATGGAGGTCTGTGCATCCACCCAGACAGATAACATCCAAAACACAGACACTGCCTCCTCTGTATGCATTTCTTTCACGAATGTTTGATGGATGATAACGGGTTCCATGTCATCTCCAAATCAAATAACGCCAACTGTCTCTTTGGCGGCTAAACCTGAATTCACCCATAAAGGGAACAACCCTCCATTGATCAGCCATCTAGTGGATGTGCTATTGTGCTCACCTCAAACACTCCCTTCTATGACATGAAATGAGTGGCACGCAAATGGCTGGTTGCCTCGCGTACAAACCTTCTTCATGAAGCCTTCTACGCACAATTGCCGTTAACACCAACCTTCTGGTGGCTGCAGCAAGAGAGAAACTGATTTGAGTCGGAGATGCGGTTCTTCGTACGCTTAACAACAAATAGAAATTGTTGCCAAAATCTATGAACCACAGAAGAACTCACATTTAGCCATCTGGTTATTTCTGACTGACTTCGTCCTGCCTCTAGTCTCTTAATAGCTCTCCACTACAATGCCTGGAGGTCATTGTTACAAACTGGTTATCCCAGATTTCTTATCTCAATATTGCAGCGAAATTTACTGGCTTTCTCTCAAGCATGCAATTTTATGCTCCTCGCACATGACGCCTTCCGATTGCAGCTCTACTAATTTGCATACTGCAGTTTTACTCAACAACTCTTGTTTGACAACAAATTTAAATTTTATACGGATTGGCTTATTTTTGGAAGAGTTATCGCTATTTTATTTATTTTCCTTTAATTTTTCGAAACCAGTGTAATTTACTTTCGTAAATTCTAAAGATACTTGATTTTATTATATTGTTAGTTTTAGTCTGTCCGACATTACGACCATTGTTTATAGATTGGAGCACTAACGCACTAGAAGGGTGACTCCACTGTAGGATTATCAGCAGAGTGAGTTGCATTTAGATTAGGCTGCGTTTAAAACTGCCCATTGAACAAAAGCCCCGTTTATTATGAATCTAAGTTCTATTAGTATTATAATAACCACAGTTGACAATTAATATCGAATGCTTAAAAGCAATTATTAGAAGGAAAGTTATTGTTCCCATTATGTGAGGATTTTATTAGCAGCAAGAGTCTCTCTAAACAAGAAATCTTAGTGTTGTAGGTACTTGCTCTGGCTGAAACATTTTGCAGACCGAATCAGTCACGCACTTTAAATTTTTCGGTTGTATTTTACGTCCTCTGATTCGTTATAGTTGAAGATGATATCAGAGGAGCTGCAGGATTATTGGTTGGTAAGCTCCTAAATCAGAGACGCTTTGATGACAGATGCAGTGCAGATTACTAAAATGGCTTGACACTGATCCTGAAGTCATAGCTTTTATAATGTCAAACGGAAGCATTACTGAATAAATTATTGCTTCTGTAATGTCGTCTCATACGTAGTAATAGCTCGAAGACTGGGACTTGAGGAGGGGGGACCGCATATATGAATTCTTTATCTTTGTGCAGTCCACCACAAGATAAAACTGATTTGTTTTTGCCCAAAGTTTTCAGTATTAATTTCAGACATTTTGAATTCTACTCACTTTTCGATAACATATCGAATTAAAAATTCTATAAAATTAAATTTTGCAACAAAATATTTTTTTTAAATGTGCAGCAAAATTAAAAATGCTTTATTTATACCAAAGACGCACTCAAGCATCCTTTCAAAATTGACAACGCCTGAATTGTCACTGAAATTCAATTATGTTTAATCATCTTAGAAAATAACTAAAACTAGCAAAATTTATAAAATATGCTTAACGTAACAAATTTTTATTAACGACATTCAGCAGTGTTGAAATCATACCAGCGTGAAATTTATTATATTCTGTAATTCTACTTTAAAATGGCGACACTTAAAGTTCAAAATGTATTAATTTCCAAGCTCAAGTTTCTAATCTTGACTGCAGTCAATAAATAACAGTTGAAGTGATGTGTGTTCCATCTTATTTTGTTGTTACATTTTATTTTTGTTACATTTTATTTGTGCTACAGAAATAAATCATGTATAGATTAAATAGACTGTCTTTTTTCGTAAGCTACAAGCACTCGAAACCAACTCTTCAAGTTAATTTTATGAAAAGGAAAAAAAGAAAAAGACTTAAGAGACTACAAGACTTTTCTTCAAACTGAATTCCGAAGAAATCTGATACCTTCGAGAGAAAAAAATCGTGGGGATAAAAAATCATGAAAACTTAGGTGCAAAAGTCACTTAATTCAGGCTCTTAGGCTCAAGCTACATCCTGAACGTAACAGACAGCAATCGCATAACATTTTATGGCATGGCATGTCTAAAGTTCTTAATTGAGAATAAAATTCTCGTGTGATGCGTACATAAATTTTCGTTATTAAGCGTAATCAGCAATTAAAAGCATAAGATGATATAGCGTGCATACTACTTGACGGCGAGAGTTCCAAATGGCAGAGTAGTATCAGAATCTGAGTAGGATGGTCGAAGGGGTGGAGCTTATTGGTCCAAATCATCGCGTAGCCATTGATGAGCCTAGAAGCATGTTGTACATATAATTCATGTGCTGGTTTCACTATAGTTGTCCATTCAGCATGGCTGCATATCGTGAATAATCTGACTTTGCATTATACTCTCTGCCGGAGGAACGGGTAACATAATATCAAAAATATTGCAGAATTCTATTTTCTCAAAATTACGTGTCAGCTTCACGTGAGTCTTGTACTGATGTATTTCTCCCCATAGGCGTAAAGACAGCACCAAGCAGCAAAAATGCTTAGCACCAGTTCTGCTTATCTGAACAGATAACAACGTTCCTGTTAATGCCTATTCTTGTTGCTCCTCCTAATGACAACAGTTGCTGTGGTTGGCGGAGTTAGATATCTCAAGATAAGAAGTCTTCAAATTTATTTTGGGATTATTAAGGTGTTTCTTAAACCACTTTCGAATTTATAGGTAATGGCCTCCTGAAAAGCATATTTTGTTATAAAATAAATCAAAACACAATACAGTCAAACATTCATAAAGTACAAACATATTCTTGGAAAACTCAATATAAGTGACATTTGTTAATTTATTTAATTTTTTATTATTATTTTAGTGCTTGGATATAGAACTCAAAATTAATTCTGGTAAAATGACCAGCTTTCATCGAAACTATCGTACGAGTTAAATAGAAAATCCTTAGGCGAATATATTAACTTACTCCATTCACTATCAGATCAATTAATTAATTACGGTAAGCACGCAAGAACTATCCATGATTATGGCCTATCGGCTTCTCGGAGAGCTCTCCACGTTAAACTGGCTCGAATTCACGCTACAGTGAGAAAAACCATGAAAACGCTCATGCAGGCAACTCGTTATAACTTGGAAAAATATACCAGCTTTCAGTGGATGGAACAATTTGGCCACTGGTGAGCCACAAGATCTTACACTACCTGACATTGAAAATGCAACTCCAAGAAGGGGTGGCCAGAAAGTGACGAAACTCCACAAACAGAGAGAGATAGCAAGGAACAATAATTTATCTTTATTTAGAAATGATATGCATAATGCAGAGCGAGAACAGCATCAGCTCAGCAGGTGGTAGGGCCACCCTAGAAGGCAGGGCAATGGCAAGGTCTACTAATGGTATCCAATCACATCCCAAATGTATTCGACTGGTGAGAGATCAGGAGAGAACGGTGGCCAGGGAAGCATCTGTACACCTCGCAGAGCATGTTGGCTGATGTTAGTAGTGTGCAGTCGGGCGTTATTTTACTGATAAAGGACACTGGGCACTCCCTAAAGGTAAAGGAGTGTCACCGGCCACAGCACATCATCCACGTATAGTGCCCTGAATACGAACTAGAGGTGACCTAGAATCGTATGCAATTGCGCTCCAAATCATGATGCTGCGTTGTCGCGCGGTGAAACATTTCACAATTGCTGCTAGATTGCACCTGTCTTCACATGAATGCCACATTCGTACGCGGAGACTGGAGAAACAGAAGTGTGACTCATCTGAGAACACTATCCTGTGCCATTTCGTCGTCCACATCGCTCGAGATCAGTACCATAGCAGACGTTTATTACGTGGGATCGTAATTCGTTGCTCGGACGTTGCGTTATATTATTTGATTGGCGTTTATTACGTGGGATCATTGGCAGTCTTCTTAACGGACACCACGAGTGCAGGCCACTAGCCACCAACCGACGGTTAATGGTTCTGGTCGATGTGGGAACACCTAGGGTATCTTGAACATATTGTAGAATGAAAGTAGAAGTGGCTTGCGGGCACGCCACCGCTTGTCGGCGGATGCCTCAATCCACGCGTGCTGACGTCACTCTGGCTGCACCGGCACCTCTCGAACTCGTCATATTTCCTTATTCCAACCATCGTCGCCACAACCGGTGCACTGTAAACGCGTCCAAATGTTTGTCAGCTAACAAATGCCGTATGAACCAATCTGTCCATCGCAGTCCGATCACCACGCCAGTTGTAAAATCGTCTGTCTGCTGGAACTGTCTCCATTTACGATGGCTTGGCATTCTCTGCTGTTACACGCCTCCTCTGAGACTCGAATAAATTTTCTACGATGATTTCCCTAGCAGAAATAACGGCACGAACACTGAACATTCTTTAGGTTCCTTCCCTTACATTTTCTTCAACGTGCGCTGAAGAGCTGCGCATTTAACATCATTCTTATAACTCGGTGATGTGCGTCCACCCTGAAATTTGTATAATATTTGTGTCGTTCCTTCTTGTATTACATTTTCAGTGTCGCGTAGTGCATATTAGAAAAGGCGATTGTATGCGCTGTAGACAAAGTCAGCCGATCACATTCAAAGGGGTTTTAATTTTCCCTTCTTTCCTTTCGCAACGTGAAAGCATGAATGCATTTTTTACTATTTGGGGAAAAAGTTAATATTCGTTGTTTAGCACTGATTGTGTTGCAATTTGTAATTACGATTTAATAAAGGAAAGACGAACTTTCTGCTCCAAAGTTTATATTTAGTGCAAAGTACTGTAAATGTGCATTAAATGTTCATTAACGTTTAACAATGCTTTTATTCAAAATATTGCGCACAGCGACATTTTTGATTGATTTCATGAGTTAATTTTTTTTGTTAACTTTACTGCTAGTTGTTACATAAAGTTTGAGTTATATTATAACTCACTTCTTCTTCCTTTCTTCTATTCTTAACTACTATTTTACTTCATTTGATATTTATTCAAAATTTCCTTTAATGTTTGCTTAAATTTATCGCCAAGTCTCAAAATATATATGCAACTTTAAGGTTGGATTTATTCTCCATTTTTTAATCCTCCCATTCTAGTTTGCTTGTTATAAATTTTGTATGTATGTAAATTATTTCAGTGAAATTACACGTGAAATTGTAGGATCTTCTGTATAATGTATATACATAAAAAATAGACACACACATATGCATAAAAAAAGAATTCATAGCTATTACAGAAAGCTTTATCAAATGTACAGAAACAATAACGAAAACTGGTACTGATTTACAAAACGAAAATTTTATAATTTAGTAAGAAATAATCTCGATATTCAAAATATTCGCGTTCAACTATGTGATTATGTGGCCAGTACAGCTGGACCGTAAAAACCACGAAAGCAACTATTTGACAAAAAATTATCCTCTCAATACATTTCTTGTTCGCCTCTTAGATGGGACGCATTTACTCCTGAGGAAAGGAGGACGAACAAAAAAAGGAGGAAAAGAATTAAAAAGTCGCACCGATATGCGATAGGTATCAAGAGCGAAACTCTGATAAAGAATTGTATCTATAAAAAACAGAAATACATCGCTTATTAAAAGATATGCCAAAAATCAGTGCAAAGGGTAAACATACAGCATTTTGAAGCAAACCAGCTTTTAATTTTCATGGAATTTAAATAAAAGAAGTAAATGAAGCCTTGCAATCAGAAACCGTCATCTGTCTATAAAGCTGCACGCTTAAGTATTTATATCTTCTTTTTTTTTTTTTTCCCGTCCAGGTAATGTGCGTAATTATTTCTAAACTATTCTTATTCGTAAGAAGTATAAAAATTTAACTCCAGATTGATTTAAATATATATATCAACAGAATTTGAAAAAAAAATGAAAAAGAAAGATTAATAAATTAGATTGTCAAGAATAACATAATAAGAAAAGTGTCTTTTGAAAATCAAGAACAGACACTTAAATTTAATAAATGATATAGCTTTTGATTATAAACAGACGACAGAAATGTTTTTAGGATGCCTAATGCAAGTTTGAATAACTTAAAATTATACACCTTCTGATGATAGTCTGATTTGAATTTATTCAGCTGACAGCATCATTTTCTTAGTTTATTCAATACTTAAATTTTTATTTCCTTGTACGAAGTTAAAAGGAAGTATTGTAATCCAGAAAATTTTCGGGTATCATATTTCAACGAATATATCCATTTCGACCGTTATCGAATGCAATTTAACGATGTTCTTGCATGATATCTGAACGTAAGAACAGAATAAAGGACTCTTTTTCCCCACAAAAATTATAAAACTGATTTAAAAGGGATTCTGAAGCGACTTTTCTGTAGCGTCTGTTCGTACGTACGTATGTATCTCGTATAACTCAAAAATGAGTAGAATCAGAACGTTGAAATTTTGCATATAGGACTGCTATAACATGTAAATGTGCATCTCTTATTTTGGTTGCAATCGGCCGCACCAAAAGTATGTAAATATATGTATATATATATATATATATCCGCTTTGTTACTCGGCTTAGTTTCTTTATTCTTATATGTTTGTAAACTGTGCATTTTTTGCTTTAAAATTGATTGAATTATGTTGTTCTTATGTTCCGGTTAAGGTTTTTATGCCTTTAGTTAACGTGCATGTTATAATTGCAGAATTATCAACAATTTAAAAGTTGTTTAAGTGCGGCTAAGCCTAATTATTTTGGTCATAGCGGCCATATTTGTTTCCATTTGAAACTTAGCAGAATTGTGGATTTATTGCCAATCTAGAGAAACTAAGCTTCGCAACAACAAAGTAACGCCTACTTTTATTATTGCGAATTGAATCATGCTTAATCGATTCTGGAATTTTATTCGAGGAAATAAGTTTTTAAGATTTACTTCGTAAGTTTTAATGTAGATATTTTTAGTTTTTATGTATTTTTGCCTTGTCGCGAAGTGAGATCTGAATTAATTGAATGAGAAATACTGAATCGTATATGAAAAACTGCTTCTTTCTCCACCCCCCCCCTTTTTTTTTTAAATTTCTTTTATACATCGTTTTACATTTATCATAGTATTTGAGTAGAACACGTGCCAACGATTAGATAATTGTTCAGATACACATAATTTTTGTGCACTCTGAGTTATAAAATGAATGAGATGTAACGCTGTTAAGTGCACCTAACGCCAGTGTCGCTATGGTAAACAAATATAATGAATTTTAAAGAGTGAATTTATTCTATTGTGGTTTATGTGCTATTGACGAAGTAGATTTACTAATTCAATCCAGTTGTCAGGACTGAGTGTTCGGTGCATATTCTTGGAAAACATCTTCGTGACAGCTTAAAAGTCCTGATCTGGAACAGGGAGCTAATGCAGCTATGTTCTGTGGTAGAATACTGTGATTAAGTGGTAGAAGAACTGCACTTGAAAGGGATTTAAAATCCTCTTTTATTAAATCACTATTATGTACAACCACTTCCCAACTCGGGAGGGATACAGAAAGTAGAGACCGCACTTGGGTCTAAAATGAACAATAAAATAATATTTAAACTAAAGCTAAATAGAAATTAAATTGTCGTTGCTGGCAGAATTATAACGCGAGGTTGGCCTCTAACTAAATGGTGCGTAGCAAGATTTACTAATACTGATGCACTTGGATTTATTTTAATAAGCAATCACGCAAAAGTACTATGGCTTAGAATTTAACTGCTAGCTAGTCAGGCGAGCGTTGAATAGAGTGACCGTGATCTGAGACTAAAAGCTGTCTCACACTGAAAGGTTCCTACCTCTCGCTTAAATATAACTTGGCTTCACTTCAAATTAGCATAAAGCTAAAACGCGCGCTTCTTCTAACGGGAAGTTGAAAATGAGAGCAGATAGAAAAGTGTAAATTAAAATAAAACTTTGTTAGTTTAACTAAAACCTTACACAGTAACCGGTAACTTTAAATGAAATGCAAAATCCGTATAATTTAATATTCCGTACAAGGAAGTCATGTGGTGTACGCATCAGATTTTTTAACTCTTCAACAACATTAATTTGGCCATAGGCTTTTAACATTTTTTTATAATTCTCACATTAATTTCACCTTTTAATTGACCTTTATTGATTAATCAAAGACTTCCTGGATAGTATTAATTTTTGTTTAGCTTATTAGATGTGTGTGTGTGTGTGCGTGCGTGCGCGTGTGCGTGTGTGCGTCTGTAATAAAAGCAAATTTTAGAAGTACTGATGTAGGGACACTGAGACGCAGAAACACAAAAATACCGATGGCGTAGATACTTGGCAGCTTAGAACATATATTCATACTGACGAAGAATTGTTGATGTTAAATCCTTACTGACTAGGAAACTTGGCAGTCGAGGTGGATTAAATTCCATTTTTATTTAAATTGACATTTGTGTCTACAATTCACTTGGCAGTAACCTCGCCTATTTCCAGAACGTTTATATTTTTGAATACTATTGCGACAGGAAGAGAGCACAGCGAAACTGCGCACAAGCAGCAACAGAGAAACGAGCGAAGTGCACAGTTATCCAATATGGAAGCTTGTAGAGACATCAGGATATTTTGAAGCAGGAGACATGAAAAATGAGCAGTGCCCTCGTTGGGACTTGAACCACGGACCTCTCGAATAGTTAATTCGTGGTATAGTGGTCAGCACCAAGCGTGCTGACCACTATATCACGAAGGCATGCGAAGAAGGCGGGAGGAATACATTATACACTCCCCCTTTTAAAGGACGATTGACCTAATCGCCAAATCCTGGTGATGGAGAATCATCATCCACCACCTTTTTTTAGTTCGGGCGCCACTGTAGAGACATGAGGTTTTGTTTTGAAGCAGGAGATGTGAAAAATGAACACTGCCCTCGCCGGGACTCGAAGCACGGACTTCTCGAATACGCGCCAAGTGTGCTGACCACGACACCACGAAGGTATGCCAAGAAGGCGGGAGAAATACCTTATAAGCTCACCAAGAGAAGGATTTGGTTTCAGTTAGAAAAGTTTCAGTTCTCCGAAATTTTGAATTTAGGTTCCAAATTCACGTCATCAGCGTTACGCAAGTCATGCGAAATAGATTGATCTAGAAATGACGCAGTCTAGAAGTGTTATTAATTCTTTTACAATAAAGAGGAAATAATTAAATTAGAACAGAGAAATTAAAAGGCTATTATTAAATTAATTTATAAAGCTGATTTACATATTTTTATCGTACACACATATATATCTATATTCCTTCTTCTTTCTTTTTTACCTTTCAATTTTTAAAATATATAGTGGCATGAATTACACCTTTTTGCCTCAAAAGAAAAAGTATGTAAGCACCGCTTGATCACGATACAGACTTACAGTACCCCCTCAAGATAAAAAAAAAAAAGGTATCAGATGGAACATTTAAAAAAAATATCCTTTGCATTTTAAGCATTAACTAAATGACCCCGAAATCGTTCTAAAAATGTATAAACACCCTCTGTATAAGGATACTTTAAATGAAAATTTTCTTAATCAGAAATTTCTAAATCAGATTTATGATTTACATCTATGGGAATTAAATAAATATATTATTTTACAAATAAACACAAGCACAAATTGGATTATAGGAATCTGAAAGATCTAACTTTTATTGAATACAAGGACGAATAGAAATATTTTGGTCATATAACACAAAAACACAATTATTTCTCTCAAAACGGTTACGTTTATTACATATTTTGTTATAACTGTAATATTAATCATCTTATAAATTTATTTGAACCCCCACAGAATGTATTTTATTTCCGTGTCTGTAAGAAGTATTTATGTATAACTTTTATCATTATATTTTCCACCCTGTTGACATGGTAGTATGCGAGCCCGCTGCCACAGCCTTAGGACCAGGTTCGAATCCCAAGGAAGGTTCGGATATTATTAAATGTGTAGTGTCTTTGAGACAAAGAGACACTTCAGATATTACCAAAACGTCCATTAGCATGAAATCCTCTTGACAGGTTGGTGGAAGGGGAAGAGGAATAGGAGATCCTCAGATCTGTTTTTGAGAGATTCTTTTTCAAAACTGCAACAGAGCTGGGGAAATTCGTATATCACCAACAAATTCTCTGAGGAATAAGCCAACGATAGACGCAATCCTTGTCTGGAGGAAAAAATTAAAATAACAATTTGAACTGATGTAAATAAAAACTCATAAAACTCATGTAACTTGAATGATTTTGCAACTTTATTTTGTCATGCTTGACATTACTTCAGATTTACAACTGCCTATTTGTGCAAAAAATAAATTTAAAAAAAAAAAAAAAAACTAAAAGCTTTCATATTTTACATTACGTCCCAAAAGACTTTTTTTAACATTTTGTGTGTTACATTTATTTACTCAGTATCATGTTCTTCGTACTTAAACCATAAAATTCAAATCAACAGCAATATCGCAAAATAATTTTAAAATGAGCATATCTTTAGAATTTCTGATACACAGTTTCGGGCGCCGGAGATAGTTTTTTTTTTTCGTACAGTGTTGCCATTGCTCGCTTTTAAATCGCCGAGTTTCTTAATCAAAAATTCGTTAAAATGTTACAAAATATGAAGAAGATAATAAAACAAATTCCAAATTTGGGCTTCTAGATGCCCATATTCGGAAGAGGATTACGTTATGCAAAATTTGATGGTTCTAGATACCGTTGTTTTATCGCAATGAGAGAAACATAAATACCTTCAGGCAGATTCTTCATTATTTAATTTCTTTAAATATAACACACGACGATAATATTTGTTGGCAACAATATGAAACGGATTTATACGGACATTTACAGTGAATCGACGCAAAATGCCAAAACGAAATTAATAGTCCTTCTGAGATAATGTTCCTTTGGGCTAACAACATAGGGAATGAGTTGTAAAGCAAGGCAGGAAAAATTTAGTATTGCAACTTCTTTAGAGATACATAGAGAAAAAATTATAAGGTATGTGGTCAGGCATGACTGAAATGTGAGCTTTATGGTGATTTTCTATGCTGTGTTTTAGACTGCCCAGGAGGTTCTGCAGAATGCATTTATTCGCGCTGAATAACGCTTTGAAGTTTCTAAAAATCCTTAGAAGCTACAGTGATGCAAATTGAAGCCCTAGTGCCCGCCATCGGATTTAAATTAAGAGGATATGCAGGCAGGCCTCTCCATCCTCTAGATTCCTTCGCCCTTAAGATAACAGATCACTAGTGGAATACAATGGGGATGAGCATTTTCGTCCATTTGGAGAAAATTATTATCGATTGTATCCTAAAAGCCTTCCCATAACGATTAAGAATCTCATCTCTATACATTTTAGCATTCATAGTTGTACTGGTAAAAACGAGTAGGGCAGGGCGGCCATTCAAAATTATGCCTATCCATATAGAGATTTCACAACCTTTGTATCTATGTTTCTCACGGATGTTTTTCAGGGTTATTGTGTGCATTTTACTCTCTCCAAATTGTAATATGTCTGAAATCCCTTTCCAAGCCCAAAGAAAAAGTCTGAAATCTTTCAGATTAAACATTACGCCCAAACGGGTTTTTTTTTTTCATTTACACACACGTACATGTTTCGAGAGCATTTGGGCCAATGCCACATTGGACTAAAAATATTTAAAAACAGCATATCTTCAAAATTTCCTATAGACAGTCTCGGGCGCTGGAGATATAAATGCTTTATTCCCTAAAGTGTTGCTTCTGCTCCCTTCGAAATTGTTAAGTTTTTTAATCAAAAATTAAATTTTTACAAAATATGAAATAGACAATAAAACGAATTCCAAATTCCGGCTTTTAAATGCCCATGTTCTGGTGGAGGACTATGATATTCAAAATTTGATGACTCTTAAGCACCGTTGTTTTCTCACAGTGCAAGAAACATACATACATTCAAGCAGATTTTTCATTATTTAGTTTCTTTAAATATAATACAGGGAGTATTCGGCGGCAATAATTTGAAAAGTGATA
The DNA here is from genome assembly GCA_000611955.2 of Stegodyphus mimosarum. NCBI lineage: Eukaryota > Metazoa > Arthropoda > Arachnida > Araneae > Eresidae > Stegodyphus > Stegodyphus mimosarum. Next base: position 74,347 of record KK116272.1, read on the forward strand.
CAGCCGTTTATAATGATTCGACGCAAAATGTCGTTTCGAGACTAATAGTCCTTCTGAGCTAACGCTGATTTGGGCTAAAAAGAGAGACTCGTGAGTAAAGAGAACTGTCCTAGTCCGTGGTACTCCGATCACACTAATCTGTACTCCATCTGAACGTCAGCCGGAGTTAGTGGGAAAAAAAATCACGGTTTTCGCGCACACAGCCTGTCACTTGCGGCACATCTGGGTAGTCTAATTCCTGTAGTTGCAGTAAACGCCCTTTTCCAAGTGGGCTGATGTCATTTGTCTATTTCGTTTAGCAATCGCTTCTAGATAATGGTCCTGAGCACCCCCCCCGTGGCATAACTTTCGATTTTGACCTCGTTGTCTGCATACATCACCAGTATCTTTGTTTCCAGATAACTGCCTAGACGCTTTTGGTTACCTTTAGGTGTTTACAAACCAGTGCCTATTGAAGCACAGCAGTGCTTCAATTCCCAAATCGCACGTCATTTCTCACAATCTGTTAAATGCCTTACGAACAACATGTTCCACCACCCATATGAGAAAATTTTATCCAACTACTAATACAATATTTCAAACACTCCTGCCGAAAGACCGAGCTGAAATTTCGGGCACAAAAATTTGCATATTTCTGTATAATGAAGGTGAATCCCATTGGACTACCTGATAACGCTGAACTTAAGCTACCAACCACCTTTTATTGGACTACGCAATTATAAAGCACACTTTTATAGTTTTTACTTTTCATTTCCTCGCAGCTGTATTTAAACCTAAGAGTAAGTAAGTCTGATAAGGATAACTAAAGATGTTGATTTTAATGCTTTGCCTAAATTCTTCAAAATTGTATAAAATCTTATAGTACATAGCCGAACTCGCTTCGAGCTTGAAGGAACCGCGATATTTGCTCGTTATAAACAAGTGCTCGTAAAAAACGAGTTCGTGAAAATATAAAAATTCACACATACTTACTATATTATAAATACTTTATTTATTTTTTATCTCTGTACCGTACAAAAGTTTGTTAACTTGCTTTGTTGTTGTTATTGTGACTTATCTCACATGTCTGACAGTAACATCAGAACAAGCCCGCGAAATTCATCGTCGCAAGGAGTGCAAGATAGCGCCTGTCATTGGCAATAGCCTACAGGACCATACAGGTGACAGTACGACTTTACTCAGTTCCGCGCCCAATTTTGATGGAGAGCACCCCGAAGGGATGGGTCCGATGGTCTCTCACCCCTGTTCCTTACCACAACCTCTCGACAGGACTTTCGACTCGCCGCATATTCAAAGTGCCCCCATGCCGCACAGACACTATACATTTATAAACATCTATGCCTTCTCTGGGATTCGAACCCGGGCCCTTCGGTACGGCAGTCAGCTTCGCTAACCACTATCCCGGCTGGGCGACTAATTTGCTCTGAACTGCCTTATTGACCTTTTCTTGTGTTATTGTTCTTCGGAGACGACTCAGGGCCCGAAAAACATCGCCATTTGCACCTTTGGGTTCGAAAAAAGTTTGAAGTTTTTCTGCGCCCTCAAAAGCCATCGAGTAGGTTGGGGGTGGTTCAGACTGAAATTCTTCACATTCGTCGTTATCATCGCCGCTTTCATTATTTTTTTCATCCACTGTAGCTTGAATTTCAGCCACAATATCCTAGGTATCTGGGAAGTGATAACATTAGCGTTAACAAATACAGTATTTTCATTTCAAATTCTTTTCTCTCATTTCCATATTTTCCAAGATGTCTACTTCCTTCTTCTTCTTCCTCAGTGATATGCGTCTCGTAAGAAATGTTCATTTCAGCCTTACGGAAGCAATTGGTAATTATGTTGATGCAACGTTTGTCCGCTCATCGTTCATTAAACGTATCGCTTCAGTACCTTTACATTAGCATTTGAGGGTGTTCCTATTTTTTCTCTTCTGTAGAGAAGCATCAAAATCATCAAGTGATTACCAATGTTTGATTTAAAACTTCTGATGATCCCTTGGTCCATAGACTGGATAACACGTGTAGAAATCGGTGTAAAAATTTAGTCCTGATCATTCCCCAAGATAAAAAATGGCCGCCATCACGTATGCGCAGGATTTATGACTCATCACTAAGTTTCGGTTGACTTTGTAATGTTAAAGAAATTTTTCCACGAAAGGATTAGCTGAGATGAAGAGGTGGAAGTCAATAGAAATTTTATGAATCACAAATCTGTTGTTGGCTAAAATCGGGGTTTGCTCGTTAAGAGCAAGTTTATGCGCTCATATACGCAACATTTTACCAACCAAGTACTTTCGATGTCCTCGTTAAATCAGGGCTCGTTTTAAGCGAGTTGTACTGTATATACATATACATTATAAATCACATAACAATTCGAAAATATTTTCTAGATATTTAATTTAAAGTTCTTAAATGAGAAATAAACTTAATTTTTATTTTCATGAAAATGACATAATATCCTACTTTGATTCAAATATTTATTTGCACACTACAATCAAAAGAGTAAACACGTTTACTAATAGTTTAATCAATATTCAGCTACTGTGTTTCTACAGAACTTAAAATAATTGTAGCTTTAAATAGTACATTTAATTATTTTAAACAATTAACGATTTATAAACTTTTCATAAGCCATTTTATTGCGTGGGCTTCAGTCATGAAATTAAAAACATCAGTTTAACAGAGTAAAAAATAGCCAATGGCCACTTTGAGCAATGAAACCGCAAGTCTGACCATTGGTCCATCTTTTCACCCCTTTTAAAACACAGCATTATTGCACCCTTGTTTGGCAATATTATAAAACACAAGATATAAGTACTTGCTAACCAAGTACTACACAGAAGAATTAAAATTTTGAAAAATAACTTTCCACATTATATTTTTAATTAATATTTTGAATGGTGATTACAAATAAGTCTTAAATTTTTAAAGCCGATTTTTTACTTAAAATTTCTTATTTTGCTAAAGAAGCGAGGAATTTATACACATAAAATTCATTCCTAAGGGTAATTCATACATAGGAGTTGCATAACAGAATATAAAATTATTAAGGTGAACACTGAATCAAAAATAGTGTTGTACTTGAAATAACACACTATTAAACAATTCTTTTCATTTAGCTTTTTTTTTCCTTGCATTCATTGGAAAGACTTAGATATTTTATGTTTTATTTATTTTTGAAACACTTTAAAAAACACAGAATTTTAAGCGATCAGAAAGTGAGACTCGATCGGAATTTGAGATACCTCTTATAAAGAAATTGACTAAATAAACCCTCAGTCAGAATGCAGGTAAACTTTAATCTAGTTGGATTATAAAACTCTAACTATATACCTAAATGAATCTAAATTTACATACAGAAAGTAGCCTTTATGTTTATTAAAATTAATGAAAATATTTCTCAATAAATTTTAGGATTTCACTGAATTTGGGTTCCAACTTAAAATCTTTAGTAAGTAAAACTTAGTTAATAAAAGGGTAATTACTGTGCTAAATTTAAAAAATAAATCAAAATTAGTATTTTTCATGCTAGATAAAAGTCTCTGAAAATATCCTCACCACTCATTCTCAGGATGTGCAGGAAAATTTTCATGACTTCCTCAAAATATCTTTCCTAGTGTGAAATGTCACATTAAGAGATATTTTCAAAAGATCCCCACAAAAGAGGATAAGGGATGTTATATAGACTTCAGATCTTAATCATCGAATTCCAGAAATATCCTCAGGATCTTCTCTTGTGGTTCTTATGAGATAGTAAGGGATGCTGTGAGATGTTACGACATACTACTTAACGGCACCTTAAGAAAATCATCATAATGTCCTACGCACAACTTGCAAATTTTAGATTTTTCAAATCTGTATTTCAGTTTATTTAATAATTCTTATATAGATCTTAAGATATACAAGTAGTTTTCAAACAGCCAGCGGAGAAAGATTTATTTCCAATACTACTAATTAAACTTTTTGAAGATTTTTATTTTGATAAATATCATTATCCCAAATTTTATTTAGCTTTCTGTCTGTCCTTGTCTGCAAAATCGGTTAAAAAACACAGAATTTTAAGCGATCAGAAAGTGAGACTCGATCGGAATTTGAGATACATCTTATAAAGAAATTGACTAAATAAACCCTCAGTCAGAATGCAGGTAAACTTTAATCTAGTTGGATTATAAAACTCTAACTATATACCTAAATGAATCCCAGAAATATCCAAATTAGTATTTGTATTCAAAATTACACAGTAAAATAAATTATCTAATAATTTTCTTATTAGTAATACAAGTAATTTATAATAATAATACATACAAGTAATTTAAAATAAATCTTCAGTTCAAACAGTCAGTGGAGAAAATTTTTATTTTTAAAACTACTATTTAAACTTTTTGAAAATTCTTTCTGATAAACTTCAATATTCCAAATTTTATTTAGCTTTCTATCTCTCCTTGTCTGTGAAATCAGTTTTCAAATTAGTATTTGTATTCAAAATTACACAGTAAAATAAATTATCTAATAATTTTCTCAGGATTTTAATAATTTAACTTTTTAGAACCTATTCAAATATGAATTCAATGAATTAAAAGCTTCCTGGTTAAACATTGCAGAAAAGTTTTGTTAAAAGGAAAACTTTTTCATTTGCACTATCTAAATTTTTAGCTACAGCATAATTAACATGGAAGAATACTCCTGCATCTCAAAAAGCATGTTTCTTTAAATGCTGTTTGGCAATTTTTGGGGGAGTAATGAGTTATTGTCTATCAATTTAACTCAGTATGCTAAGGTGAAGAAATTAGGCATTTTGGAGGGGAACATCTTAGAAATGAATTTCACGTTCACTGAGAATTGAACGGGCTGACCATATTGCAATATGATTAGCACTAATCACAAGAACACACTAGCACAGGCTGCTCAATTTTATAAAAGTTGATTAAAATCCATTGCTCACTTTCATAAAAGAGTTTGCATTTTTTATGCCAGGGCAAAGTTATGAAGATTTTTCTTTTGTAATATAACATGCAATCTTTATAATGATACATGCCATCAATGTTTTATAGACTTTCCATAGTTAGTCTAAAGGCATTAATGTTTTCCATACTGGAATGAACAAAATGATCAATTTGAATCTGTGACAATAAGCACGGTTGTGTATCATGATTTAATCAACATAGAAGTGCATAACAGTTCTTTCTTCACTTTTACTACATTTTGGAAATATTATGCTGATAACATGGCATAAAGAATAGCGTTTTCTATTCAGTGTGAAGTATTAGAGATTATGCTTATTTTTTAAGGTAAATTATTACAAAAAAAGCCATTCTGCTGATCAGAGATTTCATCTGCTTATTCACTTGTGTTCAAAGAAAAACTATAGTAATTTTTTTTATTCTCGTTTTTTCCTTTTCTTTTGAGGGGAGGGAGGGCGTTATTTTACTCATTATTTCCATAAGTTCACATACATCCATACATATGTTAGCATGATTCAAAATATGGCAAAGCAATTAAAAGCTATCTGCTGGGGAAGGGATGACTTTCATTCTTTACACTTTACAGTGCAAACTGGCTTGTATTTGTATTACACATTAGTAAAAATAATAAAAACATTTATGCAGCCAGCCCATTTACTGGTGTTCAAACCCATATCAAATATATCTTGCGTCTTGATTCAAACCCATATCAAATTATCAGTATTCAGTGGACTTAATCACTTGCCCACCGTAAGTTTACACAAATACGTAGTACAGAGATAGTGTTATGGCAACCAATGAGAACAAAAGCTATTTTTATGATATTAAGTCAGTATGATTTATGAAATGTGAACCAATTTACTGAAATAAGATGCACAACATGATTCAATGTAAAACCAACAAGAAATACCATCTGTTTTGTACATGACAATAAAACCATATATTACATAAAAGTGTATGAGTAACATAACATTATGAATAAAAATTCATATTTATTTCATCTGCTTATGGTTATGATTACCGTTCTACATCATTTTTACCACTGACTTCTCGAGGTGAAAACAATTTTTTAAATGTATTTCCGACTATTTCATCATTCCAAACAAGTAATAATATTTCATTATTTTTTTAAAGCTGATTAGCTCTCAGATTAGATGACAAATTCCTGTAACACTACATCAAATGGAACATGTATTATTGTAACAGGCTATTGTCTTCAATCAATAAATAGCTCGAGTGAGACACTATACCCTCTATTATTTACACTGGTATAGTTCGACCGTCTCAAACGCAACCCTGGCTGGCATTCTGCCAAAACACATAGACTCATCCAAAAGGGGTGTTACTGCTTGCTGCGACATGAAAGGTCACGTGAAAGTCTTCTCCGGAAAGAGATATGCTGGTAAGCTAAGTCCCCATGCTTCCACTCTATTTTGAGAATAATTCGGTCCAAATGGCACATGCGTGTTTGCGATCATGGTCGCGGATAAGGCGGTAGAATTATAGAAGGGAGTTTCCAATCATACCAAATCTTGCTTTTAGTTGTTTAACACTAAAATTACGGCATTTTCTTCCGTATACGATCGTATAACTACGATCAGCGGTTATTTTGATTGCTTGTTCCAAACAAAAGAAAACGCTCGCTTTTTTGCTAATACGATGTAAAGTTAATGCTTATAATGATACATTTTATTTGTTTAATAACTAAATAAGGTAAATTGAGTAAATACATGCAATCAAAAGATAATTTAATGTAATAAAGAGCAAAATAAAGCAAAGTGAGTAAATATATTAATTGAAAGATAATTTAGTATAACAGAGGGCTAAAAGAGAAAAAAAAATCACTCTAGCTATTTTAAAACTTCTTATCCTTTCATAAATTTGCCTCATACAAATTTTCAGTATAAAATAAATATATTAAAAATTACACGTATTAGTACTTACATTACTCGGTTTTGCAGGGCATACAGATTACTACTTTTTTAAGTTTACCTCTACAAGTTCAATAAACATATCTTTTACAGTATTCACATGTATTCAAAGTTTTGTTGCCTCTGCATGTATTTATTTGGCATTGTTTACGAATACAGGAAGGGTTCACGCAAGTACCAATTCTCTTTTCCTTAGATACAGAAAGTTGGTGAATTTTGGATAAAATGTACATCTTTCGAAGCTCCTCAGCTGTACTCAAATTAAAATCACGATGACTCATATTCTTATATTCAGTTGTTTTCTTGTAAACTATCCATGCATTTATCACGGCCTAATCAAGAATATTATAAAAGAAACTTGAACTGGCCAATGGCTGGATGGGGACTTTACTGAGTATTTCCTGGTCATCAGGTCCAAAACATCAACTCCATATTTGGTTGAATTGTAAAAATTCACAACTTCCGTGTACATTTTTCATCAGACACGATTTCCAGTGTTGGGTGCATGGTACCCAGGAGCAGGACGTTCTTGTCTTTTTTTTTTTTCCCTTGATTAGACATAAGCATTATATTGTCATGCTTAGCAATCTTACTAGAACAGGGCTCATCCCTCGCATTTTTAAAAGAATAAGGTACTTTTCTTTTGGAATGATTTAATGTGCCAATGCAGCTTTTCCCTGAACTCATTTCTTTCACTAATTTAAGCAGTTCAATCAAGCGAAAAGCTGCAAGTTCACCATCTGTTTCTCCAGCTTCTCTTGTTTCATCTTTTCCCAAATAGGGAAATCCATACAGTAAGTACTTTGACTGCACATCAGTAACAAGCCAAAATTTAATGTTGAATTTGTCTGGCTTTTTAGACATGTGCTGAATAACTCAGCATCGGGTCTTCATGGGAAATAATTGTTCATCAACCGTTATATTTTCGCCTGGTTTATAATATTTCAAGCAGATTTCCATAAAAGCATTCCAGATATCCGAAACAAAGGCAAATGGACCAGTTTGCAGTCTAGTATCATGACCTAAATTTTTACTTTCTTTTTCTGCTTCGTGAACAAGTTCTTCATCAGATGAACCAGATTCACTTGTTTCAATGGAAACAATCCAGTCCTCATCGGATAAATTGGATGCAGTTTCAGAATGAAATTTTTCATCAGGTTCAGTTTCTGAAGCAGAATTATCTACAGAAAGACTTTCAAAAACTTTCAGCATCTCTTCCATTTTTGGGTATTTTCTACCAATGCTTCTATGCAACATGATAAACAGATCAATCCAAATGAAATAAAGTACATCTGTAGCTGCTGAAAAATGAACTTTCTAACACAAGCGAAATGCAATGCGCAGACATGTGGGGAATGCAAAAATTCTAAACAGGTGTTTTTATTCCCTCCCCTCCCCATTCACTTCCGCGAAATATGCAATATTCTTATATAAAATACACTTGTTTATCTATCAGAAAACCGGCAACAGCTAAAAAAGTCATAAAAATATTGAGAAATCTATAATTTTCTGTATACGGTCAAAATGACCAATAGCCATAATTCTAGGTATAAACAATAGTATTGCCGAAAATAATTACTTAGAATGAACAAAAAAAAATGTCATGTAATATTCGCAAGTTTTTAGAAAAAGTAAAAAAATATCAAAGTTATAAATAAAGAAGTAAAAAGTTATGTCCAATTAAAATGTAGATACAGTCAAAATGACTAGTGATTCTAGTGTTAAACTAACATACAATATTTAGGGTCTTGAAGCAAAATATTACTTGTTGGATAAATTTCCAAATACTACTTCTCTAAGGAGCCTTCAAACTAGTTCTTGGAGAACATGCTGCTAAGAAAAGCTGCCTCTCCCATTTTACATGTTGCAGTTAAATAGCAGCTTAACAGCATCTTGTTCTTCAATTTGCACTGCAAGTATGCCATTTTATTCTATCATTTGGGTTGAGCTGAACTGTCAAAAATAGTGGGAAGTACAGGTGACAAAAGCATAATGAAAGAAAGCTGTTATCTGCTAATACCTCATTGTCATTCCCATATACCAGATTACTGCACCTGGAATTCCTACTTTTGCCTCTTCTAACAAAATTCAAGGTTTGTCACCTGCCCTAGCTAATATGAAAGGCTTGAAATGTGACAATATCCTTAACTGGGTAGATTGACATAATATTTATCACACAGTTCTTTAAAGGCAATTAAAATATTCTGCAAAACTGTCCTACAATATGTAAATTCGTTCAAAATAATATTTTAATTATTTCATTCATTGTATAAAATATATTTTAAATGATATTTTTGCTTTTTGCCAAGTTTCACAATAATAAAATTTTTCTTCACATTTCTTTCATTAAACAGGGGCAAAAATAATTTAGGTCATGGCATAACGTTTTTGGAGAGCTCAGCATATATATCTGTACACATTATTTTGTAGCTTATAGATACTTTCTGTCACCTACACTAAAATATACTTGCATTTACTTTGTATACAGAAGAATTTCAAAGTTAAATTGTGAGTAATACTTAAAATTACTAGACTGATACACAGAAAAAATCTTTTGTACAAAGAAGGGTGATTACAAAACAAGGATCATATGGATACTAAAAAATATTTACTTACACAGAAAAATTTCAGATGGAAAATTAGGCATTAAAAAAAAATCAAAAAATATTATTAAATATATAAAATTATTAAAGTACTACATTCAATAACATAAGTCAAAATTGCATAGAATTTGATTGTTAATCAAAATCATTTTATTTTGCTTACTAGCTGGATATTAATAATTGGTGAAAAATTTAATAAAGAACAGAAGTTGAACATAAAAGGCCCTTTTGAAACAAAAATAGATATGATTTGCTTCTTTATAAAATTAGAAATTTGGGTAACATTTTAAAGTTTTGATGATACAATGATTTTAAGGAAAATAGTCTCTACTGTTAAAATTGATATATGATAATAATTCAAGCAAAAATAATACTGTTGTGTGCATACGGGTTCATAATGGATTGAATGCACAAGTCGATAAAAGTTAATAAAATTTATTCTTATCCTAAGAAATAAAAAAAAAATGCTGAAATTTCCTCAGAGATATTCATACAGTATTGCAATATCTCACAGTAGTTATATTTTAAACTACTAAAATATAAATAGAATTCAATTCAAAATACAGAGAAAGCTAATCCGATCTCACCGCGAATTCACTACAATCAACGACAGCACTAAGTAAACAACTACAGTTCATTTAAAACAACTGAATTGTGATGTTTTCCTCTAGCTTTATAAACTTTTTAATCAAGCACAAGAATATTCTGTTATTTTCTTGATTTTTCTGGATAGCAAAAAAATACAATTACGAGATACCTATTTATTAAATGCGTGTGCTTCTGTATTTTAACTTTTCCGGCATAGCTTTCTCTTCAAATAAGTCTTGTGCTGCATTGCACGGGGATATAAAACAATTTTAATCATAATTCTACTAAAAATAGCAAATTAAATACAAAATCCATAACAATACATAAAAAATGTATAAACTAATCTATGCTAAAACAGACAGTTAAATTCTTTCCTTGATTTTATTATATTTTCTCCTTTTTCTGAAATAATTCTTAAATTACTGGCTCACTAAAGATATTTAAAGTTCAGAGCAATTCTAAATTAGAATATACTATTTTTACTGTATAATACACTCACTTCATTTGGGTCAGAATATCAGATTAGAATAAGATGACATTATGCAAAAGACTGTAGCTATTCAGAACTATATAACATACATTCAGCAATGCAAGAAAGAATATACATACTTTATTGCACACAAATAAATAATTAAAATTTATCTTTCCAAGTATTTTCAAATTTAAATTTAAGATGCAATACTTGAATATCATCACTCTATAATTTCATCCAATTACTGAATAAAGTTAGCATTTGTTTAACTTCGCTCCCAGCTTTGTTTTGTTTAAAATCTTCACAGGGATATTGAAATTTCCCTTTGGACCCATGACCTTGGAGCACTGCATTTCATTGTGTGCCCGAGCATAATTTGTAGTTAAGCCTACCATGAAAAAATAATTCTAATTAAATCTGCTTTCTATCCAGATATCTGAATTCTCGCATATGTAGTAACTAAATGTCATTTTTATAATATAAAGAGAAATTCTTATAATAACAAATAAAATTTTGAATTAAATTAAAGTGCAGGATTAGTAATAATGATTATATTTATATATATAAATTATTTCTATAAGATAATGAAAAAAATTAAGAATTCAATTATCTATGTCTATTACATCCTATTTTTATACTTATATACAAACTTTTATGCTATTTGCACTACATAAAACACTTCTAAAACTTTCTTCACATGCATTGTAAGCGTTATGTACATTTAAAGTGCCAAAATGAAACATTCTATATCAGCACATTTCAGATACGATATGGTGGGCCATCAGTGACATTTCATTTCCATATGGCATTTGATACAGTGAGCCCAACTGAAAAATATCATATAATCATTTCCATAAACACAGCTGAATATACTTTTCATTTTTTATTTATTCATTATGTTAAATAGTTTTATGTGATTTTAATGCAAGTCTCCAATTTATATTCTTATGCCATAGCATAAAAAGAAATCTGCTCACAAATGAAACAAAAGTTAATATTTTGAAACTAGCATAAATAACACAATAGCAAACTAGTGCAATTTTAATAATATATTTTATTATTAAAAAATGGAACAAACTTAAAACTACACAACAGAATTAGTTTTAGACTATCTTTAATAGAATACCAACACATAGTAAAACAAAATTACTGTACATATTCCAAGACAATGGTAAATCTATAAAAAACACTTTTCTGAGTTTCCTTTGAAGCATATTAAAAAATATGAATATTACTGTATAAAATAGGATTACAGTATATTATATACACATAATGCATCTGATATAAAAAAAAACTTTAATGGCAGATTTAATATGATTAAGAATATTTCTACAAAGTATATTAGTTTATAACAATATTCCAAGAAAACTATACAGGATAATGGTATATATTTCTGCTTAAACATTTCATGCAATATCATAATGTATCTCTATCTATCCATTCAGCTGACTTTCCTTCTTTCAAGGATATGGTAGAAGCAAAACGTTTTTCATACTTTTTATCATGATGTATTACAGACTGCCTCACACTATTTCCTGTTAATATTGTATTAGTATCATATATTCCTTGACTTATATAATCTAAATTTACTGTGTCTTGCATGTGTAATTTATTCTTAAAAGGCAAATTTCTTAATGCATTCTTATCATAAAAATCTTCAGCCTCTAAGTAAATGTTATTAGATGATGAAAATGGTTTATTTAAATCATATACATCTGAAAGTGGAAAAAATACTTCTGTAGTGTCTTCTCTATTATTTTTCGTAGAAAATGACTGAAGTGGTTTCAAAGGAGTAAAGGCAAAACCTGTTCGCATCCTTCTATTAGTCTTGTGTGAAGTTGGATCATTTGATGAACATGGAAATACCTCACACTCACATTTAGATAAATTTTGGATATTCACACAGTCTTCTGTTTGAATGCTCGCATTCTTGAGCATGATAAAATTAACGTTACCTTTTCCATTCTGAGTACTGATAGACTTTAGGCCATTCTAAATAAAAGTAAAAAAATTTAGTTTCTATTCACTTTACAAAATATTTATAATCTTCTGATGAAATTACTATTGCAGATTTATTATAATATAACTATAGTTACAACCAGACTTAATAAATCCCTCTGACTTGGTAATAAAATGTGTTAAATCAGAAGACACTATAAAATCATTTTGTCTTATTTGATTATGGCAAAGCACTGGAGGGCTAACCCTTGTAAAATGAATGGACATATATGGGGGGGGGAGAATATATACACCATAGGTGCTAACCTTGAAATATGAAAAGCAGCAAGACCCTCAAGTTAAACCAGGAGTTTTTACAAGATTTTCTGCTATATAGCAACATCATTTCAAAAGAAATCCAGATAGACTTAAATTCCCTTTATAATACATGATTTATGTTATTGAACTATTTGTAATATGATTTTGATATAATATCTTGATACTGAGCTTATTCTAAGTTTTATATTTTTCAGCTACTTTTATTTTACAGTTTTGTTTCCCATTTTACTGAAAAAATTCTAAGTAGGGAAGAAAAGATTTTATCAATCAAAGTGACTTCAAATGTGATAAAAATTAAT
>KK116272.1:87568-106308 GCA_000611955.2 Stegodyphus mimosarum
CATTGAATGATAAAACAAAGTTCTACAAAAGATTAAAACAATTCAGGTCAAATAAAATTTAACAAAAACATTATATGCTAAAAATCACTAGGGATAGAGGAATGGAATTTGCTCAGTTTAAGTTCTATTAGTTCTATAAATTTCATTTATTATTGAGAACAGTCTCCTTTACAGTTCTTTGCTATAATAAAAACTAAAATTAAAAACTAGGAGATTCAGTGATCTATTGGCAGACCAGGAAATCTGATGCAAAAATGGGACAATTAGCAGCTACTTATACATATATTAGTATTAATATACATCTGAAATATATTTCTCATTAATGACATGTGCATTAATTTATTATATTTCATATAAATATTATTAAAAGTTTTAAATGTAATTATGACAATTTACACAACATTTAAAATTATGTTACATTTAAAGATGTCATACAGAAATACTTTTCTTTAATATGAGGGTGATTTGGAGAGTAACTGCCATTGTGGCATGGCACTAGTAGTAATAGTTGAAGTGCCACTTTTGTTATATTACAATTCCTTAAGTTTTTCCACTACTGGGAACATCATACTGCCATGCATCTGTTCGTTATAACATCACAAAATGTGTGCTACTATCAAATATCCCAGCAAATGGAAGGTACCAAAATTATCAGATTTCATTAGGAAAAAATCTGACAGCTGCAAATATTCACCATGAACTGTGTAGGGGATATGGCCCAAACATTATAAATGAAGGCATTGTGCATGAACAGATCAGATTTTCCGAAGCGGGAAGAATAAACATTTATGATGAATTTAGAAGCAATAGGCCTTCTTCGTGAGAACTTCAGAATTTTCTGAAAAATTACCAAAAATTTCTCAGACTGTTTTGCACAAGATAGAAATTAAAAAATGAGGCCACTGAAAGTTCTGCATTTGATAGATTCTGAAAATTCTCACAGAGATTGACGAAACCAAATGAGCTTACCTTAGACTTTCTTTGCCATTACAACACAGAAGGGGAGGAGTTTTTAAACAGAATAGTGACTGATAATGAGATTTGGGTGGCACATACGAATGCTGAGATAAAACAATAATCAGTGGCATGGATTTAACTTGGAAACCAGCACTTTACTGACTAGCAGGATCTTCAAAATGGTGTAAAAGGTTGGTTGAACTCCCAGCTGGCTATATTTGAATTTGTAAGTTGATGAAACACTACGATAAGTACTTGAATTTATATTGCACTTGTCATGTAAATGACATTATGACTATGTTGAAAAATAGAGTACATCTGCACTTTTCAGATGTTAATAAAATATTTTTTGTATCTATATGCATTTTTTATTTATAAGAAAATGGAGGATACTTACTAAATTAACCTCATAAATTTAATTTCCAATTTTCTCCATTTTATTCTCAATTAATTATATGTTTCTTTCCATATATTTTGAATTTATTTAATAAATCTTCAGTAATTATATGGCATTAAAAAATTAGGTAATTTTCTATAAATGCTTGGAATGAATAAAATCATTTCCTTATGCATTCACATAATTAAATATATAAAAGATGTGAAGAAATGCTTACATACATTTTGTTCTTCATCTAATGCTGATCTATAGTACATATTTAAATTTTCAGATTTTGAAGGTGAAGTCTGTTTATCACAGAAGACAGGAACTTTTTCAATATCTGTTTGTGTTCCTACAGAAACTTGAACATATTGAAGAGCTTTCATGACAACCTGAAATACCAATTACCATTAAAATTTCTGCACAGCCTTCATATTTTGACTTACTTAACTTTTTAAAAATTTTAGATGTCACATAATATTTAACTCTTTAGATGCGCCATGCATTAATGCCCCTATGGCAGCTAAGACATTTTCAAAGCTAAAAAAATACTGATATTATAAAAAGATAGCATTTGTTAAGAGGTAATTTAAATTAGAACTCAGGTAACAAAAGGAATAATTGTTAATATGCATGAAAAGCTTTAAGAAAATTTAATTTCAGCCCAAAAAAAGTTTTTAGTTAACCTTAATCCAAAAATTATCAACTTGTGTCTTTATAAACTACTTAGTAATGATCAGTAATGGAAAAATTGAAGGAAACAACACTTTCATATTGAAATGGCTACTGTATAAGGCTTTGATAGCATTTAAAACTAACTAAGTCAAATAATTAAGATACAATATCACGGCGAACAAATATTAATTTAGAAGTCAAACAAAACACATTTTTTTCACGTGGTTTTCATCATCCTATGATTGTATGTTTCGAAGTCACAAACAGGCTTATTTTTCGCTTCCTTTTTTGCACATAGTGTAACCGCCATTTTGTGATTGCATGAGTTTCGGTAAGTACTTTTTCACAATTTTTAAGTTCTATTTGTGTTTCACATATTTTAATATTGTGCTTTGCTTATCTGATTTCATGCATTTTAGTTACAAATATTTTGTTTTCTATTCATTTCAGTGTGAAATTTTTCTGCTGCTTTGTTCATGCTTTATTATTGGTTAGCTAATTTAGTTTGATTTTCTGCATTGTTTACCATGCCTTCACCCATTAATCGTTTCATTATATTACGCCTGAAACAACAGAAACTCCTGAATTATCTTTACTTTTTACTTAAATGTAAATATAAAAAATTGATCCCCAATTTCATTCAAATCAAAGCTAATCAAAAAACCTTCCAGTCGCGTTTCAACAATTCTGTTAAACTGCAAGCTAGCCTTACTTCGGTCCATCATAAAGGATACACGTCAACAGTTATCCAAAATTGAACATGAGCTCTATAAGCTTCATCTGGAACATGCTAATTCATATCCAAAATGCATTGCCCTTGAACAAAAGTCTTGGTCTAGAATGGATTTTGCAGTTAAATTCGAAAAACTTCTTTTACAGTCTTCCAGTTCAAGTAGTTCAAAAAACCTTCCCACTGTAAACATTAAGCCAATAGTTTAATATTTCTAATGTTAGTTTATTAGAAGAACAAGAGAGAATTCTAAAATATAATTTTAACTTCTCACAAACCTCTAAACCCTCGATTCCAAAGATTTTGGCTCCTATCGAAAAAGCTTTCAAATTCAGTAAAGTTTCAGATTCACAGAAAGAAATGATTTGGCTCATAATGTGAAATTCAACAATAAACCTTTGAAACCAAATCTAACCGTGAGAGAATGAGCTATAATGCGCGAAATTCATTCTAACCCAGATATTATCATTTCAAAGGCCAACAAAGGTGGCCAGAGAGTTGTCATGGATAAGAGCACTTACATCGATAATGTAACCAAACTCTTAGACGAAGGACCATATAATCCGATCCCTAAAGATCCTTTACCTTCGGAGCTGTCAAAAATAAAAACTGCGATCAAATCTCACAAATCTTTTCAAGCAACTTCACTTATCCCATCTGTTGCGAATTGTGCCAGATTATATGCTCTTCCCAAAATTCATAAAAGTGGTATTCCTTTCCGCCCTATTGTATCAAATTTAGGTACTGCCTCGTATCTGTTAGCTAAATATTTAGTTTCTAGATTTTCAACTCTATTAGACAATAACATTTAACTATAAAAAATTCAACAGAGTTTGTAAAAAAGGTTAAAAACATTCTCCTAAAAATTTACTCATGGTTTCTTTTGATATAAAATCATTATTCACCAATGTTCTAGTGGAGGGTGCATTAAGATGTCTAGAAACCAGACTTCAGAAATTTCATTTCTCTTGCATCAAAATTGATGAGCTAATTTCTCTCACTTAACTCTGTTTGAAACAAATGCATTTTGTTTTCCAAAAAAAATATTACAAGCAAACTGAGGGATTAGCCATGGGAAGCCCCCTCACTCCCATCCTGGCATCTACATGCATTATTATGAATTAAAATTGTTTAAAACTTTAAACTTCCCGGTATGGTTCCGCTATGTAAACGATACTTTTACCCTGTTTGAAAGTAATAAAGATGATTTAAATAAAGTTCCTCCAACAATGAATTCCATTGATCCTGCTATTCAGTTCACTTTTGAACTTGAGACTTGCAATTCTCTTCCGTTTCTTGACATTCTGGTCACACGTAACACATCCAACTTCAGGACTACTGTTTAACATAAACCTTCATCTGTTTGCCTTCCACCACACTTCAAATCATGTCATCTGACTAAACAAAAGTTTATTCCTACATTATAAAGCTTCATTTTATTCCTACATTTTCCATGCTCTTCAAGTTTGCTCCTCCAAACTATCTCTTGATGAAGAACTAAATTATTTAAAAGCCATACCTATTGACAGGGGCTTTTCACCCAACATTATTAATCAAGCAGTTAAAAAATTCTCATCTCAACACACCAAAAGGCAGAATTGTTTTAGGAGATTATAAAAATTCTATTGTCATTCCTTTCTTTCCATCAACTAGCTATAAAGTTGCACAGGAACATGAGGCACATGTTAGAAAAAAGGAAACACAGAAGTCTTCTGTTGCCCAACATTGTTGATCCGAAAATCACGCTTTCAATTTTTCTGCTGCCAAAATTATTCAAAAAACATCTTCCATTGGTGAACTGGATTTTCTAGAGAATTTCACATTCAAAAAAATCTTTCTGTTCTAATTAATGACCCTAATTCCAATCCATCTTTGCCTTCAGCCTTTAAAGAAATTATGTTTTAGTTCTGGTTTCATCAACAGATGGCGCCAGCAGCTTAGCTCCTGTCCAGGCTTTCTTATCTTATCTGATCTAATCATTATAGCTTATCTCGCTCATTTGCGCTTTTGCAGCTGAGGATGATGGTTCGGTAAAACCATCAAAACTAGTCCTGTGAAAATTTGAAAATATAACGCTGATTTCTGTTGTTTGACTTCTAAATTAAATCGAATAAGTGTGCCAAAATGAATAAGTTGAACATTATAAATTTGACGATTAAGTGTGCCAAAATTGGTGACACAGAAGTCTCTTTAAAGAGACAGTACCAAGAAAATTAATCTGCAGCTACTAGAGTCTAAAATAAAAAAACTTACATAAAAGTTTGAAATCATCATAAAATCCATATTTCAGTGAATTTTCAATATACAGTAATAATACGATAAGCATTTGAAATATATCAAATCACAGGCTCTTACATAAATCTTATAATAAAAAATTTTAATTATAATTATGTATCCTAGATGGTGTCTTGCTCTAAGAGAAATGTTGTAGCTATCACAATGATTAGAACTTTTTGGTCTTTTCTTCCTCTGTAAACTTGAAAACATTGTTTAGATAGGAAACAAGCTTCCCTTTGATATGCAGTAACTATTTTCTGATATTAAAAATATACCACTTGATATACCTAGAGAATGATTTCAGAAATTTGCAAAGTCCACATCTTAATAAATGTGAGCTTAGCAGAAACAGCAACATATCTCTTCAAACGTTTACCCAATGAATGGGCAATATAGTCTAAGAACATTTTTAAAAAAATTTAAGGGATAGATGGATATGTAGTTGACAAATAAGATAAACAGAAATTTTCATAAAAGTAGTTTTTCATAAAAGTTGTCTTATTGAAGACAACTTTAACTTTTTAAATGCAACTACTTTTTGAATAATAAAATTTAATTCAATGCTTCTGTTATCTTTCTCCAGTGCACAATTGCGCAATTACTGGCAATTAAATAATAAGAGTGTATTTTTCTTAAAGGGGAGTCTGCTATATGTTAATTAAAAAAAGATCCTCCTGCATTATTACAAATACTAGCAAGATCAGGTAACAAAAGGAAATATTTGTCAAAATCTTTTTCTAGTAAGGCTGTAACAGAAGACATCACAGTTTTTTTATCTCCTCAATATCAGAAAAGTGGAGAAAACTTTTCTTTAAAACTTTAAAATGCAGTTTTAGCTTCAACTTATCACAAAGGGACATTCTGGAAACATAGGTTAGCTGAGTACACACACTTGTTTTCAGGCAAAACATTATACTGGAAAGTACGAAAGAGCTTTGCCATGCGGTATGTAATGTTTGAAATAATGATTTTTAACTGAATAATATAAAATACCCCACTGAAAATCACCTCCTTCACTCTCAGCACTAAATATCATCTGCCTAAGCTAGGTGACAAATTAACTTTCAAAATGCAAAGTAAATTTGACCCATCTGCTTTACAGGTAGTTTTTAAAAAATACAGTCTCATTATTTGCTACACTGTTTATTTTTAGCCAAGATTCATAGTAAAACATTCAAATTAAACCAAGTACTTAATAAAATGTTTAATAACAAAATTCATAAAATACAAGACTTTTTAAAATTAAGTTTTTAAAATGTACTGTGGAGTTTACCAACTGTTGAGGTTGCATTTTTTCAAAAATATGGTGTTTTGCATAACACAATGCAAAAACTCATATTCTGTGAATGTGCACATCAATGTCAAATTTATGCAATTCTCTGATTTTTTTCAGTGTAAACAAATATCTGTGTACATGAGAAAATCAGCAGCGAGCATAGCATCAAGCTGTGTGGTGAATCCCCCCCTCGTGAACATGAACACAGATCGACAAGAGACACAGATTGCTGAGTAAGTGGGAAGAACAGGAAAAAAAAAAGTGTTTCATTATGGATGTTTCTTATGCTTTTGAATTTTGTTATCTGAATGGTGTGCATTAATGTTTGTTATTTGAATGTTGTTTTATATGGCACCATTTCTGAAAATTGCTATTATCTTTCACACCTTAGCTTGGCAAAATATTAGTAGGCAGTGGCCAGGGAACTTTGAGGAGGACACTGTGCATAATCAGAAAATACTGACTTTTCTAACCATTTTTAAATTTAATAATGCCTTTATTATCATATTGAGGTAGCTACATATCAACTTTAGTTCATTATTAGAGTAACAACTGCTGTACAATGATTTTAAATTTTCTTGAGATCAGTCATCTCATATTCATGTACAAACCAAAATTTTTATAGACTACCCTCACTATAAATAACTGATTACATGAAAGCCAATTGTACCTGAAACTGATGGTCACTGAAATAGTTCTAGAATTCTTGCACTCACTAACAGAGCATCAGAATACATACAACACAGACACATGCAAAAAAAATCTGTATGGTTGTATATTTAATGAAACTATATTTATTCCATAATTCCAGTGAAAGAAAATGACATCTTTTTTTAACCTATATCACCGTTATGTACATTAAAAAAACTAACAGCTCTCATTTTAACATAATAATTTTGATTTAAATGAAAAGCATAAGCATTGATTCAGTTAGCAGCATACATGTACTTAATTGGAAAAGGACTTTCATTTACCTCATTTTGTAAGAGTTCATATTTTCTCTGCAATTCATTCAGATTATCTTTGAGTTGTTCTTTAAGACAATTTTCATTGCTCAAATTTTCTTCTAATTTCAGAATTATATTTGTCGTTTTCTAGAAGCAAAACATAGCCTTAACATTTAAGTATGCCCTTATTTTTAAATTATTCAATAAAAAATTTTTAAATTAGTAAACATATGAAATTAGTCAATAATAAAGCCTTGATTTCTCAAAAAGTGGATTATGAGTTGATTTTCAGTGAGGTACAAAACTAAAAAATTATATCGAACAAATTTTTAAAAAAGTGCCTGCAATAAATAATTAAACTGAAAAAAAAAAAATCCTTGTATCTTCACACACATAATAATAATTAAGCATAACAACAATTAAGCTTATAAAACTCTTTTTAAATTAACAATTGCTTTGAAATTCTAAGCCATTTGAAAGCACTATATTAAGTCATTAGATTTGCTTTCTTTGATTTCAAATTTACAGTTTATTATTAAATTTTCACAGATGTACCCTGAACTTTAAAACAAAGTATGCTGTTTTAAAACCATATGCATAAAAAGTTATATTAATGACTGAATACTATCATTATATGGTTTCAAAAGTTGTTTATATTATTTGTGTATTTACGTTGTAAAATATACAGGATATTTCATACCAAATGGGATAAGAACAGCATAGTACAAATTCAGTAACTGATTTATGAAGCTGAAACAAATTATACAAGTTTTATATGGCAACAGCGAAATATCTTCCAGTTATGAAATTGCTGCAAGAAGCACTGTTAATCAACACGGTACCATCTATGCAGGAAAATACCATGTTTAGGAATACACCAAAACTCCATCGTTTATCATCATTCAAAGACATTTTCACCTGAAATTTGGTAAAAAACCTTTATCACAACATCGAACGGTTGATGAAGCATTTTCAGGACAGGGCTGCTTATGTAAGGAAACAAGCCAGGACAAACAGCAGCCCATACTGAAGTGGTTGAAAAAATTCATGAAATGATTTTATGAAGTCCCACAAAATCACTGCGAGTTCTGAACTCAGTGTGCCTCATGTAACAGTGCGGAGTGTGTTACAGAAACGTCTACAATTTTGGCCATACACCTTTCAGATGGTACAGGTGTTAAAACTTTCTGACAAACTGTTGCATAAAGCTTTCTGAAAGAATTTGCAAGACAAACCTGGAAAGGAGGAAGAAACTACTTTTTACATTTCTGGCAAAGTTTATCACCATAGTTTACAATTTTGGGGCATAGAAAATCCACATGGTTTAATAAAACATAAGCGTGACTCTCCAAAGGTGAACATTTCCTGTGAAATTTCTAACAGTTGTGTTTTTGGTCCTTTTTTCTTCAAAGAAAAATCAATAATGGGTGCATTTACCAAGATATGCTATCAGAATGGTTGTACCCTCAGTTGGAGGAAGCAGTTCCTGGCTTCATTCTGCAGCAAGATAGCACACCACATTGGCATAAAAATGTACACCAGTACCTGAACCATAGTTTACCCCATCGCTGAACTGGCCATCCTGGGTCAAAAAATATGCCATTGCTTTGTTGGCCACCAAGATCCCCAAATCCAATTTCTTGTCATTTTTTTCTATGAGGCTTTGTTAAAGAAAAAGTATTCATGGATCCATTTCCCCAGAACTTACAGCAGCTGAAGCAGCAGAAAACTGAAGTGCTCAGATCATTATTCCGTCATAAGTGTGGCAGGAACAGGAATACTGTATATATATTTGCTGTGTCACACATAAAACATCTATAGAAACTTTGATCTGTAAATTTGATTTATCAAAGAAAGTAATTACAGCATTCACAGGTATGCTTTCTTTTTGTCTCAATCAATATGAAGCACCCTGTATAATATATCACATAATAATGAAATGCTATCATAAGAGTTCCAAATTCATCATGTGTTAAGGTCTGAAGGAAAATCTTTTAAGCATTACAAACAATTTTGATCAGACATTTAATATTTTGCTGTATAATAAATTAATTATATTAATTACTGATTTGCCTTAGTACTGATAAAAGTTAGCACCGGTGCAATTGATGCCGATTTTGAAGCATTTCAGTAAATCAATCTTTGTTTCACTTATAATATTAAGACTAATATCAGTATTTCTGCATGATATTAATCCAAGAACAGGCTTATGTTCTATCTCAAGGTGAAATCAGAGGATAATCAACTTTAATAATTTTCAGGCTTAGTGTAAGGTTTATTTATTAAAATTTCAGGAAAACTAGACTTAGATGAAGAAAATTTCTGTTTGCTTAGAAAACTCATAAGATCAATTACAAGAATTCGACATTTCACATATTTTCTTGGCTATATAACAATGTCACAACGCAATTAAATGGTTTTCCATTTTTCAGTACATATTTCGTTTGGAAAAAAAATCTTTTACCTCTCATGTATTGGCTAATTGTGCTTTTTGATTGAAACGCACTAAAATAGCACTATTTACCACCCCACCCCACCCCTGAAATTTATACAAACTTTCAAATTGCAATTTATGAGACCATTCTGAATAATAAGAAATATCCATGGCTGACTTTGCTCCTTTGCTTCCGTAAATTTAGCAGTGTTATGTAATTTTATCCATTTGCAAAATCAGCAGATAAATCAAGCCCTCTAAAATAGCATTTCTTGTTTTATGAAGAAAGATGCATAATTTTTCAAATCAGTTTATAAAACTTACATTGCTTTTATAATCACACATTTCTAAAGTTTCACAGATTCTTTTTATTTGCTTATTTAATGAGAGTTCCCTTCTCGATTATTCATCATGAAAAGCAAATAACTTTTTCTAATGCTACATCCATAGATTCACTTTTAAAATTAGATGTGCTGGAACCCAATAGAAGGCCATTAAGAATGGAAATAAATAAATAAATAAAAACAAAACAGGAGGAAAAGAATAAAAAAGTCTGAAAATGGGCATTTTTTTCATTACATACATATACACATTCTGAGAGCATTTGGACTAATGTTCCTTTGGGATAAAAATATTTAAAAACAGCTTATCTTTATAATTTCTGATTGACAGTCTCACATGCTGGAGCTAAAAAAATTTTTCCATACAGTGTTGCCATTACTCGCTTTGAAATCATTGAGTTTCTTAATGAAAGTTTTCTTAAAGTTTTTCTCAAAATTTGAAATACACAATAAAACAAATTCAAAATTTGGCTGGAGGACTACGTTATTCAAAATTCGATGACTCTACGTACTGTTGTTTTTTCACAATGCGATAAACATGCATAAATTCATGCAAATTTATTATTTAATTTCTTTAAATATAATGCAAGGCAATAATATATGGTGGCAGCAATTTGAAAAGTGATTAAGGGTTCTTTAGTGATTCAATGCAAAATCCCATTTTGAGATTAATAGCTTTTCTCGCTAATCCTCCTTTGGGTTAATGAGTAATGAATAATAAAAATATAAAGAGCTAAAAGTATTAATAAATTAAATTTATTATAAACAAGCAAACAAAAAATTTTAAATATAAAAATTAAATTAATAACAAATTAAGATAATGAAAGCTGAATAAAATAATAAAACAAATATAAATTAATAGTAACATGACATGATAATGAGAATAAAAGAAAGATAAGTATTTTGATCAGTATTCACACTCTGATAAAATTTTATATTTGAATTCTAATCTATTTAAAGTTATTTTGACTAGATGAGTACAACCCACAAAAATTCCTTTTCCTGGTGGGATTTCAGAAAAAGAGAGGCATGTATTCACTATCTATTATCAATAACAGTTTTACTAATTGCTAAATAAAATGTTTCATTAATAACAAAATTTTCTGTTAGCATTTCAGCTGTACAAAAAATATGAAAACGCAGTTTATTAAGAGATCTGGTGTGCTCTAACTGGAATTACAATTTTAGTCAAAATGATAGAGATGGGCTTCAAATGGGCTTCCAATGAAATTAAGTTCCGATTATAAGGAGATTTATCCTATCTTAAAATCGATAAAGTGAAACTGCTAAATCCTGCTTAGTCCATGTTATTTATTTTTTTAATATCAAACAACTGAGTAAGCCAAAAGAAAGCCTTCCATGAGCATTATAAACTATTAGTTAGCTAATTTCTTTGCAGTATGCAGTTTAAAAATGCCTCATGTTTTTATCTTTATACTTTTAATATACATTCTGTTAAGACTTCTTAATTTTTAGTAACTTCTTTACCAGAGAAAGATCCACTGAATTAGGTCCTTTAAAAGCATCTATATTTCATTTTGATTCATGTTTCAAATTTCTAAAAAAGATGCACTGCTTAATCTCATAGACTTAATACATCATTATATAGAATTTTAAAAAGGACCTAGAAATAAGAGCAAGCTAACTTTAAATGCACAGTACAAAGCAAACGTCAAAGTGGAAAAAAAAAGCCAGCATTTAAAAAATAAATAAATAAATAAATAAAATGAATGCATACAATAATATAACTGCCTGTAACTGGGGTAAAATCACCCATTCTCATATGTGGAAGGGAAAAGGAGGAAGAGAAAAAGTTTCCTTTGCCTATGCAAAATATTTTATAAACTGCCAAGCATCCTTGACAGCATGTAGTTCTCTTTTGAAGGCCAAAAAATAGAGAACTTGACAGATGTTACTTTGCTTTTCTTTAAATTTCTAATTCTAAGGAAAATCCATGATTCAATTCAAAGTTGTATATTTCAATTAATTAATAAGGATTTTATTGTATGATTGAGTTAAAAATTAATAATTCCTTCTTCAAAACTTTATAGGCATACATCTTTACAGGTATGTGTTGCATATATCACATACACTAAGATGACATCCCAACTAATTTTATTAAACCTAATTTAATATCATGAAAAATACCAACTACTACTATAACTTTCCATTAAAATGTCTAGCACCAATACTCAAAAACTAATTTGTTATTCTATGTCAATACTTTTTAAATAGCTCTTTTTACATCAAGAATCTGATGCAACTTAAGAAGATCTAAATTTGCAATAAACTTGATCTATTTTTTGTTGTAGTAATAGAATTACTTGTGATTAACAGACACCAATTCCTAATAAAGTGAAAAACCAGTCATTTTTGGCTGGTTGTAAATTGTGGTGTTAATATACTGACCAAGAAAATTAAATGAAATTCAAAGCTATTAAAAGTGATTTTAACTTAATACAAGCATAACTCAAAGAATTTCATTTACAGAAGTTAAAATGCATAAGAATTCTAATTCCTTTTTCAGGACTAACTTAGTGCCTTTATCAGAAAAAGTTCCAGGACAGATGCTGTCAAAAATAATATATTCAACTCAGTAACAAATGTTGGTTATAACAGAAAGTAGGTTCATCTTTATATGCCAAGAATGACCAATATGTTAATTTCTGGTTGACTGTAGTTTCCAAATATTTCCCTGTCGATCAACATATATACCCAGTTACAGCAGCATAAGCACAATTTTACTATTAATGAAACTTCATTTTGTATTATACTTCCTCTTTAATGTAACATCATCATTAGCCCCATGGCCAAAGGGATGTTTTAAATTTCATGAATTAGACAAATAGATTATGACTAATTTTAACCAAAATATTGATCCTAATCATGAAATGGATATTCCTGCTCCATAATATAGACTGTAATAAATGAATCACATATTTCAGATACCAAATTCATTAGTAAATATTTCATTTGCTTTGTGTGTTATACTAACAGCATTTAAACTAGTATAAATTTTATTGAATATATTGTTATCAGCATTTTCCAAAAGTGATACACACATTTGTAATTTCATAACTATTAACTGGTTGCAATTATTTACAATGGATCAAAAGAAGAAAATTGTATTTTTTGAATCTATTCTTATTTTTTACAGTAATTTTATCTTTATATTGCATTGTTTTCATTTAAAAAAATCTCAGCATTTGTGGTATTAGATTAAATCACCTGCTTTGCTGTAAAGCAGTGGCCAGATAAATGCTCACACAAAGAAAGTATACACAGAAAAGAATAGTTATATGGATAAAAGCAAATGAAAAATGCCAGCATGAATATATTGTATGCATACACAGAAAATAATTTACCCATATTTTCAGTATATGCAAAGCAAATTCTTAATTCAAAATTCATCACATTTTGTGAGTTTCAAAATAGAAATAAATTCCTAAAATCAGACATTATATTTTAATTCCTATAATTATAAACATATAACATCCATCATTGTATTTAAACTATAAGTCTAACAAAGGAAGTACACTGAATGTGTTTTTTTCCCACCACTTTTCTCAAGCTCAACAAAATTGTTTGGCATATTAAAATGCATGTAAATATATGCATCACTAATGAAGAATAGATATCACTACATAATAAATTATTTAAGAGTTTCAGAAAAGTTTGTGCACAGTAAATTTAATACATCATAATAAGATGTGAAACTGAACTTTTTTTTAATGAAATCAACAAAGCATACTACTCTTGATTATAAATGCTTGCACAGTAAGAAATATCTTCATAAGAGTTAAACAATAATTAAAAAAATGAATTAATTTAGTTAATTTTTAATTATTATGCTTTTGCATTGTTTAACATCATTGCAACTTGAATCCTCATATTTAATTCTTTTAATAATAATTTATATATTTTTTAGATATTCCTATTTTATTTTATGGGCTATTTCATGGAAGGTTTTATCATGTGGATTTTTATTATGTAATCTCTGAATGTCTTGGTAGCATTGCAGTCTCTGTTGCAGAAGGTGAATGATTTGCAATTCCTTTTCTTTTGCCCTAGCATCACTGACAAAAAAAAGGAAATTAAAGAAAGAAGAATCTTGTTTAATTTCTTTATCCCCACCTCGCTTCAAAACTCTTGGAACAAACAAACAAACAAAAAAAAAAAAAAAAAAAAAAAAAAAAAAACAGTATATAGCACCATGGCTTGGCCAGCATTGGCCTACATCCAATGTTGGAAATCAAAAGTGATCAAAACAGCTGCTGCTTATTCTCAGGAAGATTGATAAGAAGGGTATGGAGGGAAATGAACTGGTATATCAGAGGTTTTTAGAAATTTTAAAATCCAATAAAAATATAATCTAAAATTTTGCCTTCAGTTAAAAAGCATCCTTTTTGTTTTCCCTTTAATATATTTCTTGAATTGTACTGTTATAAGAATTAGCATGAATTTCAGATGCTTTATTTTCAACAATTAAAAAATTAAGAAAACAAAAATATTGCCAAAAATAGTTTGCCAATATTTTTTAATCATTTCCAAATGGTAATTAAAAATATTCATATCATTAAAACTAAGAATTTTATATTAGTTTTGAAAGGTGTCAAAAAAGTCAAATGTCTATTTTAAATATAATCTACTATCCAAATGTTGCAAACTATATAAAAATACATTAGTTCACAGTTATACTTGCTTACATCTTTAGATTACACTCTTAAAATGAAGTTACTTACAACATTCATAAATATATATTGTTCCAAATAATTGTATAATATCAAATTCTTTATGCAAATTTTTCTGCATAAGCAAAATATTATTCATAGTGGATATTTTTCTTGTGAACATTCATGACTGGTTTTATCTTCCTGTGTTGTTTTATAATGGGAACTTTTAAATCATGGAACTTTGTAAGGCATAATATGTTCTTAAATTTTTACACAGTTCATAAACATTTCTTCAAATGATGTGGATCATATACAAATAAAACAGCATCTCCTTCAAAATGAATAGCAATTTTTTACAACGATCCCAATTACAGACTGAAATTTGCGTAATTTAAAAAATGATGCAGATCTTTCTATACTAACGCACCTAAAATGCATATGAGAGATTTTAAAATAAAACTACACTATAATTAACTTCCAGTTATTGCATAATCCCTTCTTTGAAGGTAAAGAAAAATAATCATATTAATATGTCTATTTCGTGGGATTTACCAATTATTTAGACCAGGGGGAAAGCAAACTATAGCCCACTGGCCAAATCCAGGCCATGGGACATATATATTGATTTTACATGAAAAATAAATTAAATTACGTGTTAATTATGTAACAACCGATACTTGAGTTGCAAAGGCACAAACAATCACTACAAAAGGGACTACCACACATTCTCTTGTTTGCCATTGTTTTTACATGCACTCCCAACAGATGAATTTTTGTGCACTCTGTTGTTTTGTTGCACAAGCATGTTGGCAGTTTTGCTATGGCAGTGCATGCTGTATCGTTGGTCAAGGTAATCTGTGACATTTTGTTCCTTTTAATTTAACTTATTCATTATCATATCATTCTCCAAATCAAATAAGAGGAGAAAAGTAAGCCTTGAATGCCATGCTTTTAAAGCAGAATGGAATGCCAATTATTTTTTCCTAGATTTTATGTTTAATATGCAATGACATAATAGCCGTGCAAGAAGAGTACAATATATGCTATCAATACCAAAATAAGCATGTGATACAGCATTCAAAATTCCCAGAAAATGAATGATCATTAAAATTACAAAGTTTAAAACAGAATGCATCATGTTGCAATTCATTCATAAAAATAAAAACTAATAATGAAGCAGTAACTTAAATCAGCTTATGAATAGCTCATAAGGTATGAAAGGAAGACCATTAACCAATGGTGAATTAATTAAATCATGTTTGCATGTGGCAACTGAAGAAATGCGCCCAGAAAAAATTGAATATTTTGATTTGTCAGTCTTTGTGCAAGAACAACTTTTAGAAGACTTGAGGACATCAGGAGCCACATCAAGAGTAAATTAAAAGATAAGGCAAAAAATTTCAAACGATTTTTATTCGCTCTTGATGAGTCAACAGATATTATTAATACTGCCCAACTTCTTGTGTTTATTCGAGGAATCAGTGCTGAATTTGAGGTGATTGAAGAATTAGCTTCTACGAATAGTCCACGTAGAGCTAACACAGCTGAAGGTATCTTCAAAGATGTCAAGAAAAAACACAATACAATTTGCAATGGAATCAATTAAAATGTGTCAAAATTATGGTGAAAAACATATGTATGGAATGAGGAAAGGATTGGTTGGACAAATTTTTAAGACTTGTAAAGATGCTAAATGTTTAAAACTTCTGGTAATTCATTGCATTATTCACCAGTAAGCCCTTTGTGGAAAACACCTCAATCTGTCATGTGTTATTGAACCAGATCTATCCCTAGCAAACTTCATTTGCTTTCGTGGACTTATCACTACCAGTTTCATGAACTTTTATTAGAGATTGAAGCTGAATGTCCTGACTTGCCATATCATATGGCTGTTTCATGGCTCAGCGACAAGAAAGTTTAGTTGACATTCTTCGAACTAAGAAAAGTCACAGAATTTTTTTTTAAAATGAGAAACATTTATTTTCAGTTCCATGGTCATTTGATGTTCTTTATCATCAAACAGTGAATGACTATGGAAAAAGCATTTGCCACATATGTTGTGGGATGTTTCAATGAATTGAGTTTACGGGAGAAAACAGTATTCATGTGTGAAATGTCACCAAAGATTTGCATTGCTTGAAATGTCAATAACACTAAACAAATTTGACTATTTTCCTTGCTATAAAAAATTTCAAATATGAGCGAAATCACCATTAAAAAAAAATTTGCGTAGGATATATTTTCTGAACTTATACTACAGTTACAACAGCATTCTGTGGATCTTGATACAAGTGCAAAAGATATTTCTGTGTTTCAAAATCCATTTGACTGTATAATTGAGAAGCTTCCATCAGACCTTCCACTAAAAGTGACATTTAGAAAATGACGATATGTTAAAAATATGTTTAAAAAAAGGTTTTAACTCATTTTGATAAATATCTTTCAGAAGATAAATATGCTCAATTCACATCACATGCATGGGGATGAATATCTGCATATTAGTATTTACTAGTGCGAAAAGACATTTTTGAAAATTAAGTATGTAAAATCGTAGTTCAGATCATTATTAATAGGTAATCATTTGCAAACAAATTTAATGGTAGGAAGTACTAAATTCAAACACCAATATGATGAAATATTACTTCAGGAAAAGCAGTTACATTTTTTGCATTAGAAATTTTAGTCTATTTAATAACATTTTTTAATATGTAAATATAAATCTTTCACTTATTTTTTTGTTAGTAAAATGTGTATAAATATTTTGTCAAAGTACCACTTCATAATAATAATAAAATTTTTTTGAGAGAGGGGATGCTGTATGAGAAAATTATCCATTCATATCTTCATGCTTGCTACTTGGCCCACTGAGCCTAAACATTTTACAATCTAGTCCTTTCTAAAGAAAGTTTGCCGAACCCTGATTTAGACCCTACTGACAAAAAATAGATTGGATTGATCATTCATCCCAGATACCTCTATTTTTACTTTAAAAAAAATGAACAGACATTTAATGTAGCCATTTAGCTTTATATAACGGCTTTTAAGAGCAATTATTTGGAAGCTGAAATTCATTCCAGAGATGAGATAATAGGAAAAACAGAAATTGATGTAAAAATTTTAAAACAGAAATTGATGTGAGAATTCGGATAACTATTCATTCATATATTAAACCTACAATATTTAAGCAAACAGTCAAATTTACATTTCAAATTATACTTTGGAAAAATTACTTGCAATTTATCATTATGCAGAAGGCTTTCAAGAATGATTACAGAATTTTCAATGGATGTTCAAAAAGACTGTTTTACAGACACTTTTACATTAACATTACCTTAAGTCATCAGCATCAAGTCAATATTTTGCTTTGAAAAATATTAAGAATTTTAAAAATTAGCTCATATTCAGCAATATTAGTGAGTTGAGAAACTTTCTAAAGGAAATGTACGTATTTCTAGAAAAATATCTCTGAGTGTTGAAATTTATAGCTCTTTGCTTTAAAAACTATTTAATTATTTCTTGAATTTTAACAAACTTTGGAAAAGAAGTCCGATTTTGTATATTTTAAACAAAATAAAGAATTAAAAAATATTCAGAATGTAATAGTTTTCTTAGTGTTACTTCATGTAATTCTAATTTATTTTTCAGATTAATTCCTCCATATTATGAGGTAAGTAAAAAACAAGCAACCTGAGTTTTTTTGCACTCCTGTTCATTTTTAATTTTAAGCTCTTCATTTTCAGCTATTAGTCTTTTGTTTTCATCATCAAGTTTCATTTTTTCTGATTTAATTTCTTTATTCTCCCGATTTGCTTCTCGTAATGCTTTCTCGTTTCTTTTAAACACAACATTTAGTTTATCAAGTTGTTGATCTTTCTTTAAAACTATCTCATTTCTCGATTTCAATTCCTTCTGGTAATCCCTATAAATAAAATTTCTGTTAAAAATACAGTACACGCAGAATTTTTACTAATGTAACATCTAGAAAGCTGTCTAGATATTAAAATCACTATCAAGCTTAGACTTTCACTGCTTTGTAACTTAAGAATATTTC
>KK116272.1:106328-119547 GCA_000611955.2 Stegodyphus mimosarum
TGTTATTCATAAGTAAAATTTTATATTACATTATATAGGAGGGGGGAAAAAGAAAAATACCAAAAATTCACATAAAAAAGGAAGTAAAATTAAAAATCAAAAATAAGAATTTTAATGATTAAATTTATGATTATTTAAAAAAAAATTTTAAGTATCTTTCTCCTGTTTTTACTGAGATCAAATATGTTTGTTACTTACACCAGTTATACAATTTTCAATTCAGGAGCACTAATATTAAAATTTTAACTATTATCTATTCAGTAATAGAATTTAAAAATTTTGTAATTAAAAGACTGAAAAATTCATTGATAGTTTTCAAACTTATTTTCTAGTAATATTTGCCATTTGTATCTTAATTTTTATGTCTCAGCCATTTAGATTTTTTTAATTTGTCATTAACATCCGCAAAACTTAATACAAATAAAAACATACAAAAACTCTGAGTTTTAATTACTTTTTTCGATTAATCTTCCATAAGTGGGGTAAGTTGGCACCAAACTCTTCGTTTGCAATGTCAAACTTTACATAACCATTTCATCAAACTGCAGAAAACAAATGGCAATGTAAAATCTAATATCCCCAAACGAAAATAACACTAAATACAACAGAAGCATAAATTACTACAAACTAAAACATAAATTTAAAAAGAACTACAAAAAATCAAGTCACAAACATGAAACTAAAAATTACAAAAATAATTTACTGCAAAAATACAAAAATAATACATACCAAATGTCTCTTCACTCGCATAAAAAATTTTCACATCTACAAAATAATTATGCAATTAAAAATAAACAGAAACTCACCCATCGCCAACAAAGTTTTTTACTTGAATCCTTATTAACAAGCATCTTAGCAGAACATTTTTGGCACCCCACATCAGTTTCAATTGAAGGAATTAACCAACTTCTGAATAAATTGTATAACACTTTCCTCAGACTCAAAATTGTCAAATAAGTAAATATATTCAAATTTATTAACAATGGACGCATCATAAACTAACTACAATACACAAGTTACTATTGTCGTGAAATTTAACCCACTGAACCACTTTCACTCACCACTTTAAAAATCCCACATCTCTCTGTTGCCACATGCAAGAAACAAAACAAAAAAATAATTAACTGACCCAAAAAACATTATCTAAATAAAATTAAATGAACACATTCATAAACTACATGTCATCTAAAATCCATTCTCCCACCAACAGCAGCTCAACCTCCTACAAATATTAAACAGTAAAACATTTAAAAATAAACACAATATTTCAAAATTAAATTCAGGAAAAAAATCATTTGGCTACACTAAACTCATTACAATCACCAAAATAAAAAAACTCTATGTTTGCCACATGAAAACATACAGCTGGAAGCCTCAACCAAATCGAAATCACTCCAAATAAAAACTTTTGCCAAATTTTGCACTCATTCCGCTTATGGCTTATGGAAGATTAACCCTTTTTTCTAATATGAAGGGTAATACATTTTATTATTATTAAAATCTTGGGATTAAAATATATACTAAGATATTACGGAAATTTAAATATTAATAGATTACTAAGACAAACAAAAATTGCCATAGCTAATGAAAATATAAAAGAAGACTTACTTCAGTTCCTTACGAAGTGTGTTAATATTGGATTCTAAAACTTTTACTTCTTCTTTATGTGACTTTAATAGTGCAGGAATATCAGCAACACCCTCTTTGAATTTCCTTAGTTCTTTCTCTTGTCGTACTTGCACATCAGATAGTGTTTTATTTTCTAGCTTTAGGTCCTACAAAAAATTAATGACAGGAGCAGTGAAATTAAAGACACACCAAATTTTAAAGATTTAAAAATGTAATGCCTCAAAAGAAAGTCACCTGTAAGACCTAATTGAAATTGTTACCTTGAAATAATATGTTATGAATTAAAACTAAAAAATATGACAATATTATTCCTTTAGGTATTAAAACTATCTATAGAAAAGTACTTTCAGTGCATGAAATTAAACTTCTTAAAACTAGAAGTTTGACTAAAGTCAAGAAAATGATTAAATTCTTTTAAGCATGAGTTTCAGTGGCAATAAAGAGACGAGACATACTTTTTAAATTCAATACTAATTTTTATAACCAAAAATGGAAACTTGGCAAATAAAAACCACAATAAGTAAAGTAACTCATTATTAATATCAATGCAAAGTATAATGCTAATTACCAATGTATTAGAATAAATTTATTCATTGTCACTATATTACTATGAAAATAATTCATCTACGTAAGCATCAGCAATACAGAAAGATAAAACTGAAACGTAAAACTAGTCATAAACAGCAAATTTATAAATATTTACATATTAAACATAAATATTTACAATACAAAACATTTACAGTATACTTAATGCATATAAATGTTAGAATATATGTTAATAAATTTATACAAGATAACTCATTCGTATTCTGCAATAATTTATCTTGTAATGTACAGATATTTTAATTTATATTGATTTTCTATACAGTGTATTGTATACAGAAAATATGTTTTCTGTATGCAGTATAAAACTGTAGGATGATTAATGGCTGCATATCAATATAGTACATTTTGATTTGAACATTCATTAATATAAAAATTTTAAGTATGCTTCTCTTTATGCTGGTACATAGTACTTTCAGAAAGACAAAAAATTACACAACAAAATATTTTTATTCTAATTTTCAGCTTGAACAATTATTAACTTGAAATCTTAAAATGAGATATTAAAATTAAAAACTATGCAGTCAATTCTAACAAAATTACTTATTTAACTATATCTAACTTCATTCCAGCTTTAAGTTTTACAGCATTTATGCCTGATGCTGAAAATTATTTTTAATAGTAATATTAATGGATTCAAAAAATTTTAAATAATTGGTTAATTTAAAAAGTTACATGTTACAGCAATTAATAACAAAAATCAACTGGTTATATCTATAATATAAGTCAGTAAGTAAGGACAGCATGTCATCAGTAAAGCTTCATTTTGAAACTCAACACAGCATATGATATTTGTGCTTCAAATTTAACCAGAAAACTTGATGATATAAAACAAATGTGCTGCCATTCACGATATATATGTCTTTCAAATTTAAAGAACAAACTCAGTAATTTAAAAGAAAAAATGTGTTGCCACATAGTGAATTCAAATACTTTTAACTTCTATGTAGTAATGTTTTGTTATTTAGCAAAGTGTAAGGTATTTAATTTTACTTTCAAATTTATTACATTTTTAATTAACCATTGGGAAATCTGCATTCTCTCTTGCAGCTGCACAGTGCTGAAGAAGTAAAAAGTTCAATGTTATAGTGTTATATAATCCCATGATAGAAGCTAAGAAATGTGTGAAGACAGTGTGTCCACCTGATATGCCTATCCAAAGTGTGTTTGTCCTAGTTATTGATGTGGCTGTTGAAGACTAGAATGGAGACCTAGCAGAGTGTCCCCGGCAGCATTTATATGAAATATTGCATGCAATTGTTGTAGCCAAGCACCTGCCAACATACCAAGCAAGTTAATCACCTGTTATTCATCATGTTTATTCCCCTCAAGTCATAGGTTGACATATCCTGTTCATCTTCATTGTTAAGCTCAAGGCAAGCATCCATTAATGTTTATATTTTACTTACATCAAACATATGCTCCTCTGATTTGCAACCACGTTTAACACTATGCAAATGCTCTCAACATCACCAAAAACTACATCAGCATTAATAAACTAAGCAACTTATAACTAATAAAGACAAATTAACTCCAATTATTATTAATTACTAACTGGAACTATGAAATTACACTAGCTGGATTAATTCAAATCATTCTTCCATGTATAAAGAAGACAGCTCATTCGAGTGTAATTTATATAGTACAAAGTCCCAGATCTAAAATCGGTAGCACTTCACCATTTCTGGATTTTAGATCATCAGTTTAAATCAGTTAGATGGCATGTAAAAATTATAAAATTAAAAATAGCTGTTTATGAAATAATGAAGCCTTTATGACATAAAGAGAATCAAAATTTACAAAAAAAAAAAAAAAAAAAAAAAAAAAAAAAAAAAAAAAAAAAAAACTTGATATTTATTTGCTTGTTTTATTATATATTTCTTTCAGTTAAGTCATTTAAGCTGTTTAATTTTTTCCACTTTCTCCTTAATTTCATACACAGACATATGTTCTTGTTCAATTATAAACGTCCTGTAACTGTTAGACCAAAAATTCCTATTAAACTGTCAGTCTAAATCTTTATATCTACAAAAATCTCTTTGTCACTTTTATCACTGTCGCTAGCAATATGTTCTGGATTTAAAACCATATTACAGATCTTGCCATCCATTATTTCACTGCTGGTTAGGGCATTGTCATTACAATGAAAAACTTCTGTTATATCACCCTATTGCTTCCTTATATTTCTTCAAAAATTCCATCAAGTGGAAAATTTCACCTTCTGTAGCATTCAAAATCTATGCCAAAATAAGAGACTGCTCTTTTGCCTATTTGGAAACTGTACTTTTTTAAGTCTGAATTATTACAATGCCAATAATAGAAGGGAAATACCAAACATACTTTTCATATCCTGCTATAGATCCAGATTTAGAAAATCTCTTCGATATAATCAAAAATCATCTGCATGAGGCAGTAATTGAACAGTCTTATTGAAAATATTTTCTCTAGCATTGATCCTAGAATCTAATAACTTCTGAGTGCAATATTAAACAGGAGGCATGCCAATGCATTCCCCCGTCTCACTCTATTCTTGATCTCAAGTTATTCTGCAAGGTCAAGTTGTAAATGAATTTGTATCTTGGTTTCCTTAAGAGTCAAAGCTACCAGTGCAACAAGTTTTTCAAGAACATTTAGTTCACACATGGCCTTAATGAGTAATTTCCTGTTAATGCAAACACATACAGTTCTGAAATTGACAAAAAGATCACGTATTCCAAATTCTCTGCATTTTTCAAAAATTTGCCTTAGGTTGAAAATCTACTCAATAGTCAATCTTCTGGTCCTAAAGCTGCACTGATAATCACTGATTGTGATTTCAACATGCAGTAGAAGTTTGTTAAAAAGAACAGTTGAAACTATTTTACAGAATATGCGCAGCAAATTCCTCTATAATTATTGCAATCAAGCACATCTCCCTAAAAAAATTGCAAAGTCTAAAATCATTGCTCTTTATTTAAACTTTCATTTATTAAACTTTTTTTGAAAAATATTATATTTAATTTTCCAGCATATTTATGGGAAGTTACTTAAAAATAATAATATAAACCAATATTTACTTAAAAATGAAGCAACATACATAAACAACTTACGATCTGAAAAACTTAGAAATAAATTTTTTTTGCTTTTCTTCTTAAATAAAAATACCATATTTACTTGCATATTCTACCCCTAGTTTTTTCAGCATGTGATTTAGAAACTTCTGATTTATGATAACAGTGTAAAATGCATGCAAAAATAGGAAGTTATTTTGCATAAGTAAAAAGAATATTATTGAAATTGATAAGTCCTTTCAAATAAATAATATAATAACACAAATGCATTCGTTATAAGTGCTCTTTTTAATGTGCTATGTTTATCACTTAAGACTTCTTGTTAGAAATAGTATACTCAGCATACTTTCCCCAACCTGGTTTTCAAATGAAAAAATTAGATTGAAAGGGGGGAGGAAATAAACATACACAAGTAAATATGGTAAAATCTATTTTTGATAACTCTTAAGAATAAATCTTTACTACTAAATAAAATTTAAAGTCTATTCTTAATGAATTTCAGTTTAAAGTTTCAGTTTTAAAAACTCTAGAATTTTTTAAAATTTATTTATTGTGTGCATGTATAAATTTTGTTTTTGAAAGTAAAAATGGTATAGTGAAACCTTGGTTCACAAATTTAATTCATTCTTGAAGGCTATTCATTCACCGAAATGTTTTAAACCAAAACAATTTTCCCCGTAGGAATTAATGTAAAATAGATTAATTAATTCCTGGAACCACAGATGATTGTTTATTTAACAACAGTACTTTCTGAAAAGGTCCATGACCCAAAATAAACAGAAAACATTAAATGCAAAATAAAAAGAAAAATATTGAAAAATTTACTGTTTCTGTAGGAAGGACAGTAGACGACATAAGTGGAAAATGATGAGGAAGATGTTATTACTTGGATGAAAGCTATAACCTTTCATTAAATCATCAGGTTACTGTATTTATAAGGCATCTTCTTTTTATCTTTTTATAGCCCCTCAACCTTGTTCGAAACCAATTTAACTTCCACCTTCCTCAGTATTTGTTTAACGGGATTTGCTGTTACTTATATTTAAAAATTTTCCAAAGTGAAACATGAGATTGTCACTGAAACTGGTTGTTTTATAGCTTACAACTTCTTCATCGAAGCAATATCTTTGCATGAACATTTTCCTTCCAATTTCATTTTACATAAATTTCGTAAATTAAAGAACTAGAATCATCACTTTGTCCTTCCTTTTCCTTTGAAGATATTTTGTCCATAATCACTTCTTGATACTACTTCTAAAGTTGCTGTCATTCTTTCTTGCTGAACTCATTTTTATGATCATCTAGTAAATACTCCACGTCTTTATAGTTAACTTCTTAGCAAATTGTGTTTCCTAGACACAGACTTCCTAAATAACAGAATATGCCCTTCCTAAATAACAGAAAATGCCCTAAGAGTTGAAGCATTTAAAGTATCTACATGCAGCCTCATCTGGCCATAATTTCCTCCAGGCTGAATTCATTATCCTGTAAGTCACTTGCTGCCAGGCTTTGCTAATAAGAGTTAAGCAATGGAAACTAAAGGTGTTTTCATATATCTCTGAGTATTAATTATGTGGCAAAATTTACCACAAAACACATTTTGCTTATTTAAACTTTTACACTAAACACCTTTCATCACCTGAGATATTTTTAATTCAGAGAATTTGTTTGTGAAGCAAACTGTTTCTGTTGTGAAACATTCGTGATCTGAGCTTGCACTGTAGAAAAATATCAAAATAATACAAATGTGTGTTGAAATGCATATTCATCATATCAAATATAAATAAAAGATCTCATACATTGTTAATTAGCATAATGTGCTATCATTATTCTGATCTTTATTAATAATGGAGGCCCGATGGTACAGTGGCTAGGACAGTGATTCTCAACCTTTTTCTGTCATGGCACACTTTTAACAATTTCAAAATTTGGTGGCACACTTTTAACAATTTCAAAATTTGGTGGCACACAAAGAAAAAGATAAGTTTAAAAGTTGTTTACTTATCTATAATACACTGTGTAAAATAGTTTATGATAATAATTTTGAATGTAAAATAAAATAATATGTACTACAAAAACGGCAGCATGTTTATTAAGGGATTAATTACAAGTTAATAATAAGAATGCTTTTAATGAGAAATTTGAGCTTGATGTTTTTTGATAATTTCATTTATATTTGGTCGTAAAAATGGCAATGCTACTCTCATAGTCTTCTACATTTAACAGTCTTGATCTTTTATTCACTTTTATGTTAGTTAATACTGAAAATCCGAATTCACACAAATAAGATACAGAAAATTGTAATAATATTTTTAAAGCATTTTTGGCCATCATGGGATAATTGCATCTAATGTTAATCCAAAATGAATTAATTGATTCTTCTGAATATTTTAAAATTAAATCTCGATTATTAGAAAGAGAAATTAGTTCTTCTTCATTCAAAATTAATTCAAATACAGAAGTATTCGTTATCATAAATGGATTACGAGCCCCACCAATTTTTTTTATATCTAAATTTGGGAAATAATAAATAATTCTCTCCTCTAATGTTGTCAAATGGTCAATAACAAACAATTTTATGAATAGTTTTATTAAAATCTTTTGGAACAGACTCAAACTTTTCCAAATTGTCTTCCTGAGCTTTATT
Organism: Stegodyphus mimosarum; assembly: GCA_000611955.2. Taxonomy (NCBI): domain Eukaryota; kingdom Metazoa; phylum Arthropoda; class Arachnida; order Araneae; family Eresidae; genus Stegodyphus; species Stegodyphus mimosarum. The sequence continues at coordinate 114,258 of KK116272.1, forward strand.
CTTCAATAAAGTTATTTGTCTTTGGTATCCCACTAGTTTATTTGTTGAGTTTAATATATTTTCTATCGGCCCTTGCATACTTTAATTTATGTTATTAAAAATAACAAAAATGTCTGATAAGTAAGCTAATCTCCCATCTGCACCAATCATAACTTCTCAATTTAAATTATATACTGAACATATGCGAAAATGCTCCGAATTGTGCTCTCCTCCAGAGTACCAAAATCAGCTTGGATACCACAAATGGTGTGCTTACTAATGTCTTAAAACCGAAGTTCGCCAATTCTCATGTGTCCTGTATACTAGGATTAAACCCAATATAATTTTTACTATATATATTTCTAAAATTTGGCGGCACACAAAAGTGACGCAGCACAGTGGTTGGGAGTGAAGCACAGTGGTTGGGAGTGAGCACACAAAAGTGACGCAGCACATCACTGGGCTAGCGCATTGCGCAGCAGCACCACAGGTCTGGGGTTCGATTCCCTAGCTGGGCAAGGTCGACTCAGCTTTTCATCCATTGATTGGGTCGATAAAATGAATACCAAATTCACTTGGGGAATAACTACCGGGGGTCCTGTGACAAACTTATCATTTACCCAGGGCATATGCTCATGTACCTGAGGGCCCACAGTCAGGAAAGCAGATTTTGGGGGCACTGCAGGCCATGGCCCACTAAAAAGGGCTGTTATGCCACTGTTTATTTTTAGTTTTTTATTAATAAATTGTTAACTGGAAACAATCACCCTTCTTCAAGGTGTTGCAAACAAATAAAAAAGTAGAAAGTGGGAGAATTATCAACACTTTAATCCACATTGAAAACACAACGAACAAATTTTGCCTTACCTTCAACTGATTTTGTAGGTAAGCAACCTGACTCTCTAAATCCTTAATTTCAACTTTTCGTTCAAATAATACCATCTCAGCAGATGAATTCGTCAATCGAACACAAACTGGTGCAGATTTTCTTTTTACCACTTGTGGTTTAAAATATTTACTTTGATATATTGATTTATTTGTGTGAGAGATTCCGTAACCTGAAATAAATTCATTAGTTTAAAATAATACATTAGCAATGATATGGTAATATAACCCTAATAAAAGCCTTTATATTATAAATCTAGATTAAAAATCTGTATTGTAAATGAACAACTAAAATCTAAAAATTAAATCAAGATTTTGTCCCCCAGCTGACTAAAAAAATTTTAATTTGATAACAAAATTAACAGTTTTTAAAAATGTACTAAATAAATTTCATTTAATAACATTCTTATTAGCTAAAACTTACCTAAAAAATTTTAGAAAACAAAAATATCAACTTTACTGGTTTTATTTAAATTTAAGCATTTATTATACTAACTAGTACTTTCTGATTATCTACAATTTCTTTTCACCTTTCAATAGCATTCTCAGTTTTTGATGAACTTTCAAGTGTACATGCAACAATAAATAATCCAGACAAATGCATACCACATGTGTATTTCAGTACAAGTGGATTTAGAAGCTTTGTATTTAAAAGACATTTCTCTAAACGATATCCTCCAGTTGTAAAAATGTAAACATGGTACTTTTCCATTATGCACTTACCATACATTTGTGTGCGTGAATCGACAAATTATTTAATTCCCAGATTGTGCTATCACTGGGTCTTCTGTTTGGCTTCTCTTTCATAGGTGCCATAAAGTGTAGCAAGTTCATAATGAAAAAGTATCATAAATATTGACCTGCATACATTTTTTTCCCTCATAAAATTTCTTGATTTTTGTAAAATATTTTTTATGACTATTTATGAACAGTCCCTACGAGCTATAAAGATAGCCAAAAAAACATTTTTTTCCAATAAGTTTGTAACCTTTCATGGGAATGCAGATAATCAGAAATAATTGACTAATTTAATGTGATAAATATTCACTTTACAATAAACTTTTATTAAAAATAATTTTTAATAATGAAATTTATAATATTTGAAAGCTTTTATTTCACAGTATAATTTATGGTGGTAAAAAACTATGTGGACTCTTCATTTACTAAAGTACAAAACTCTTGAGAAATGGTAGTTCATGTCTAAAAATATACTGTGGCACAGCAAGAGAAGCATCTGTCACAGGGCACAACATCAAGAGGGTAGCAAATTAATGTTCCCCATTGCATTTTGGCAAACAGAGGTGGGCATGAAATCATCAGTTGCCCCTGCACACTGAAAACTCTAGCTATGTCTCTGTAAAATATGTACGTTTCTCTTAACAAAGTACCACTTAGTGCCAAACATAAATGCTGGAATGATATCTAACTATATGGTGATAATGCTAACGATATGTAAAGTTTAATGAAAAGAATCACCATTTTACTAAATCCAGATTAATTAAAACAAAACAGCCATTACTAGATTAATTTTCGGCTACATGAGAGGTATAAAATTGTTGATTTCATTTAATATTGTTGGCAACATTTCTAGCTTTCTATTGAATCACCCTTACATAGAATTGATAAGGTAAATCTAGATGGTAATGACGTGCCATCTTGATATTTGCTTCGTCATTTTGTTCATAATATCCCACATCAAGATCAATAATATTGCATTTTTTTATTAATTTCCAGGTGTTCCATAACTAGCAGCTGCTAAGTCAGCAACTGAAAATTTTATGCTTAAACATCTGAAAATCTGGAAGACAAATTCCTGGATTGAAGTTCATTCTTCTTGCATATTTGCAATGACATCATTGCACAGCTATTTATGATACCATATAAACATGTATCATATGTTTATATAGCATACCATAACACAAACACAATGCAAATTATGTGAAAAAATAAATAATCATAAAATAAAAAAATAGCAGAGGAAAGCCACCATTTCATCTGTAAAAATGTTTAACAGCTTCAATATTCAACAGCTTTCCGCTTAAAATAATTCAATTTTGAAAATTTTAAATAAATAAGTGCACTTTAAAAAGTAAATGAAACCAATTAAAATCATAAGTAGACATTTCCAGACCTAGGTAGCCACCTAGGGTATCAGTTTTCAGAATGCTCCAGCTAAGTTAATTTTACAAGCAGCAAATAAATAAAAATACATTTTGTCCTGAATTGTTAATACATTTAACTTATGCATGACACCAATTATATTAATCACCTAGCCTATGAAAAAAATGCTACAGCCAGGATTGGAAAAAATATCAGATGCAAAATACAATCTAAAAAGTAATTTGATATATCAAAAGAAGTTCTTCTCAGAGTAAATATTGCCATCAAAAACTGCATTTATACTCTGTAAAATTTAAGGATTCAGAGCAATAAGTGTAACTTACAGAAATATTCAGGATTAAAACTGGTACTCACATATTATCCTATCAACCATGAAAGTTAGTAGAGATCCCACCAAAGCTGTGGCAATTGTTCCTTGGAAGTTCTAAAATAACTGATTTATTTAAGAAGCGATTGGTATTTGACTCATTTCATTTTCCTGATTCAGAAAAAGGCTTTCTTTTCATTCGTTTCTACTATTTCATCGACCAGCTGATTTTTACCAGAAGATCTGTTTATAATGATATGAGTACAAAATTCCTGCAGGTCATTGTACCAATCTATTACTGTTTTGTAAGCCACATGCAACTGGCTAGATCTTTTCCATTAATACACACTTTTTAATTTTGAAAATAATCTTGCTGTCTTGTAGAAGACAGGATCAAAATTTTATTTATTTATTTTGTTCTTTCTCAAAATGTAAGATAAAAAAAAAAAATACAGCAATAACAGCTAATTTATATCCTTATTCATAAAATTAAAACATGGCTTACTGAGAATCAATTAGGGTTACATCAGATGTTATGAGTGTGTTGTTACATCATGATAATCCATAACTGGTGCTTAATTGTGCTGCTTGGCGACAATTTCATGGTCAATGGGATAATACGCAAGTATCAAAACTAAAGTATTCTTTTGTTCCACTTACAGGATTTTTTAGCTCCTTTACACTTTTTTTCATTTATGGACTTTACATTTGAATTTTCTTTTGAAGTCTTCAGATAAGAATTTTTCATATTTTTGTTGGTAGAAGTAGCAGTTTCTTGTTCAGCAACAGAATCAGCTAACTCATTTAAAAGTGGAATATCTCCACACAGTTCCATTTTATATAGGTTTTTCAACAGGAATAAAACAAATTCAAGTCAAAAAGATATAATTCTTCCAAAAATACTGTCAAGCACACACTTATCTTCTAAAAATAATTCATCTGTTTGCATTAGAATAAAACTGCAAATTGAACATGCTCTCCAGTACCTGTACCATAGATGAGTAAAAATTCTGTTTTCCTTTTTGAAGTAAAAATCTGTAAAGGGAAATCCTTAATGACACTCAAAATAATACTCACAAATGTTCACAAGAAAGCAAATACTTTATTAACTATGTATTCATTCAATATAACCAGTAATGAGCTATAAGAAGCTTGTGGCTCTTAAATAAAGATACCTTTGTTAAACGTATCTTTAATTCAAGAGCCTTTCGTTCCTTTTGTTAGCTTGTTCATTTTTTTTTTCAGGCAAAACACTTGTCTAACATTTCATAATCATACTTTGACTCAAATTAGTCTCTCTTTTATGTTAGATTCAAGGAGCTTTCAGCTCAATGAACAGTATTTGCAATTATTAAAGAAGTTCTTTGACTATACAACATATTACAGTTTTAATTACACATCTTTAAATGGAAAATCTATAAGAGAATTTATTATCAAACCTCATAGAAAAAAAATTTTGAAAAATCACTGCTCAGCCTTAGAATCTCCAAAAGATCAACTGATGTGCAATATATAAAAAATATAAATTGTGGCTCATAATTAAATTTACTCGTTATTTTATATAATTTCTATAATATTTCGCGACTCCTTTTTCATTTGCACAAATTTTAGACTTTTTAAAACTCAAACATAGTTTTTTATTTATGGAAAATTAATTGTATTTTCTGTTTTATAAAATGCAAGTCATTAATTAGACTCTGATATTTCGTTTTTACAAAATAAAGTATGAACTCTTTGTTAAAATTTTCATAGCTAACCACTAAATACAACAGTATTAAAATAATGGTATTAAATAGTATGAATAAAATAACAAGCGAGCATTTGAATATCAATTTAATACATTACAGACTTTTATATGCATAAAATTATATAGAACATTAATACCCTATTTATCTGCAATGCTTAGATAATTGTTGAAAAAAAGACTTATGCAAACTAAACCGTTCTCAGATATCTTAATCCTAGCTATTGCTCAATTTTTAAATTTTATTTATTAAC
>KK116272.1:134493-175499 GCA_000611955.2 Stegodyphus mimosarum
AAAACAGTTTAGTAGCAGAATGTCTGTACCTTTTTAACAATTTTCATGATAAAAAAAAATATTTTGACCTTATTTTTTGGGGGTATGGGATATTGAAGATATTGATACCTAGTCTTCTGCAGCAGCTTTCGCAAGAATGCTGATTTGACACATTTTTGCACTGGCGAGAAACAAACGGTTATGTTCACCAATCTACGCAAGTGCATTCCTTGTAGTGTTGATTTTAAAATATGACGATTTTTCATTCATGGTCGTAATTCATGTTTCTTCGGTTAGTAAAAATTTTCATTTTTAAAACATAGTGACTTTTCAATGGTTACTAATCTGTGCATATGAATTTCTTCTACCTTCAATTTTAAAATATAATGGTTTTTCTTGTATGCATAGTTTGCAGTAGTTTTTTTAATCAAAGTTTCTATTAATAAGCATGTTTTGAGACAAATGAAAGTGGTAATCACGCTTTCTGGTTCATCAATCAATTCACACACTAATTAGTGAAATGATACATTTTTTTCTTTTTCAGATTGGATTTAGCAAGCCAAATATTGATTGCTTGAAGTTCGCTCTGTCAGATTTTGATTGTATTTTAATAATGCATAATGTTAGAAATTTTGAAACATTTCATGCGTATATTGTTTTAAACACCATACAGTAGATTTGGTATTAATTTAATTATCTGAATAATTCAATGAATCTAAACTTCTTTTATTATATTGTCTTATAAATTGTATTTTTATTAAAATTTTATAAGTATGATTGAAAATATATTCATTATTCTAAAAGTTAGTTTTATATATTCTTCAGGTAAGAAAACAGCAGCAGAGAGTGCTGTTTATTCTTCAAACAATGCCAATTGATTTACAAATTATTGATGTAACTGAGCCTGGCCGTGATGAGGATTTAGCATTTATGCAAGAAGAGGCAAAAAAGCATAACAAGAAAATGCAACTTCCTCCTCAGATCTTCAATGATGATGTATACTGTGGTGTAAGTTCTTTAAATTTTGATTATTCTATAGTGTAACTGTGTAGTAGTGATTAAATTGTGAATATTATTTGAGTATAAAAACTAAAGTACTTTCCATTTATTTGTAATTAATGTTTAATGTAGGATTTCTGATATGTAAAACACAATTTATAATTATATTTCGCACTTTCGGCAGGACAGGATTCAGAAGTGCACATATGATTATGTGTGCATACATACATACATTTCTGAACCCCATCCTGATAACAGAAAAGTACCGTAACTTCTTTTGTTATATAAATAGTGGATTGGTAAGTTCAGATTATAAGTACTCAATGTGACATCAGTAAGTTTTCACTAGTTCTCTGAAGTCCTTATTGTATTGTTATACATTTGATATATTAGAAAATTGTTATAGATATAATGAAATCAAAATCTATAAAATTCAAAATTTAAGCATTAGAAAATAAAGATTTTGGATATCGGAAATATTCTTAGTTTGTGCCAGATTTTACTGATGTGAAGGATCTTGCATATCAAACATGTCAAAATTTTATTGTAAATACTAACTGTGATACTGTATACTTCAGCGACATTTTGGTACTGAAAGTAGGAAAACAATCATCAGATTACTTCTTCCATAAGGCTTTTTTTTTTTTAAGAAGTAACATTACTGCATGCGTACGGGTTCGTAATGAATTGAATGCACAAGTCGGTAAAAGTTAATAAAATTTATTCTTTCACAAGAAATAAAACAAAATACTGAAATATTTTCTTAGAGATATTGGTACAATATCACAATAGCTCAAACGTTAAACAGAACTCGATTTAAAAGAGAAAGTTAATCCAGTCTCACAGCAAATTTGCTACAATCAATAACAGCATTAAGTAAACAAGCAGTTTGCTTAAAACAACAGCAACTGAACTGAGGTGTTTTAATCCCGCTTTTATAAGCTTTTTAATTATTCACGAGAACTTTCTGGTAAAACCTATTTTCTTGATTTTTGTGGATGGCAACAGCATATGAGATATTTATTTATTAAACATTAAATGCATGCGCTCTTTTATCTTTACTTTTCTGATGTAGCTTTCTCTTCAAAAATCATTTGTGTCGCATGGGAAAATAAAACAATTGTAATTGCAATTTTAAATAAATACGAAATCTGTGACACTGCCCTCTTCCCAAGGACTGCACGTCCTGGGCAGGAAGCCAAACTTACAACTAAGGCATCAATGCAATAATAAACATTACATTACAGAAACAAAGTAAACAATAATTGCAATAAGTAACTTTCAGCAAATCATATACTATCAGTTACCAAGTACAAATCAAATACCATCAGATATTAAATACAAATCAAGTACTATTAAATGCTAAATACAAATCAAGTAGTGTCAAATATTAAATGCAAAAAGGACCATGGTCTTATACTATTTACATTACTATTTACAATTATATGCACTACGTACTATGGTCATAGTTAGGAGCTAACCTGTCGTAATGGACAACTTTAGGCTTATTCAGTGACTTACGGATCCGAACCACAACATTGTTCAGCCTGTTTAGGACTGTTTACGGGCCATCCCAAGATGACTGTAGTTTCGGACAGAGAGTATTTCATCAAGTCGGATTACACAACCGCACTTTGTCTACTCCATTGAATCTGTGTTCAGTAGCTCTTTTGTCATATCAAGTCTTCATCTTCCTTGTCGCCATGTTGACTCGCTCCTGCACAAAATTATGCATCACTTCAAACCGGGCCTGGAGATTTTGGACGTATTCCTCAGGTGATGAAGGCGTGTCTGGAGGGCGACCAAACAAGAGATCACTAGGCGGACAAATATCATGACCAATGAGCATATGGGATGGAGAATTGCTAGTAGTCTTGGTTTTCTCTTCAACCATAGTATGATTTCGGCAGCTTTCTGAATCAGGCTTAAATTATTGGCTTAATGAATTGTGCATTCAATCCTTTACGAATCCGTACGCACGCAACAGTGTATTATTAAGATTAACAAAACTTCTGTGAAACCTTTTATTAATGCTGACTTCTTAATCCATCAAGCCAATAATTCTTGCATTTCAAAACCAAGGAAAACTTTAAACACATTATCTCAAAACTTCAATTTTTGAGTTGTGCCAGTATTGCAACCCTTAAATAATATACCCTAATAACAAATGCCTCATCATAAAAGTGATGATATGCGGGATGATGTAAAAATCAGTAAATTTTTAAAATATCTGTATATGTTTTAGTGAGTATTTGATGTTAGTAATACATTTGGTGCAAAAATGCATAAAATCGTAGGCTTTAACCTTGTAAGAAATTTTATTATTCAGATGGCTCTTCGTCTGTAAAAGAATATAATAAAATAGTTCATAATAAATGCTGAATCTGGTTTATTGAGCAATGCTTGAAGTGTACTACAGCATGCTGTTGTATTTTCACGGTGACATTGGATAATCGTATAATCTTACTTTCAGGTAATCCTGTTAGGATCTAAGTTTCGAAATACTATCACTCGTACTGAAATTGAAACTGAAATTCATACTGGAAGTGACTGTTTATAATGCTGTTTGACTAAAAGTGGGAAAAACCCTTGATTCTTACATGAATGTCCCAAAAATTCAGTACTTGCTTTTTTCACAAATTAATTTAATTGCTTTGTAACAAATCAGCATAATACTGATTTTAAACAATTATGATTTAGAAAGAGTGACATGCTTTGAAGATAGATTCAGAAACAGACTGGCATGTTTTGAATTTCAAGATGCAGTGCCATCTAATGGATATAACAGCAGTAAAAAATTTACTTAATAAAATTTCTCTAAAGGAAAAGGAAACATAATTACATGCATTTTTAACTAATGTTATATAATTGAAAGTCACTGAAATATGTGTTTTTAAACATCTCTCCATTGTAAGGTCAACCTAATGTGGAAGATGCATGCATAGTGGAATATTAGAATAGCAGTTCTGTAATTATCTAGTTACTTACTGATTCTGTATTTGAATTAAAATTGTGGTATCTTTCTTTTTAACAGAAATTAAAACATTTTATATACTTTTTTAAATAAATTTATTTTTAATCTACTTTTCCAGATCAAATTGCTTTTTTTTTTTTTCATTTATATTCATTTATGGGTTGGTTCAACTTTTTTAAAACATGTACATAATATATGAAAAGAACAAAGAAATCTTTTGGTAGCAGTAACAAGGTTATTCCTGGAGTACAAAATTATGCCATATTTTTTAATTCATATACACATGAAGTTAATACAGAATAAACACAATGCTGTGGGTATAATGTCCATAGCTTTATCAGTAGTACTTGTATAAATAAATTTTATGTTAATATTAAAGTCAAAACTAATATGTTTCTTATGTGGAGGTCTCTTGGTGTTTACTTGTGATGGAAATACTAACAGACTAACCCATACACACAATAAAAAAAGTATCAAAAAGCGGAAAATTCTTGGGTTGGGGAAATATAGAATGTCATATATGATAAATATTAAAAGCATAAATTTCATATGTGACAAGAAGCATAGCGAATGCATACATCATTAACATAGCACACGAGTGTTCAGCCTGTGTAAACTTGAGATCTTACTGCTTATAATGAATTAATTATAAAAAAAATATATAATCATAACACTGGTTATTATTATCGCAAAGTAAATTAACCTATTTCATACCTGCCAACTTTTACGAATTTTTCGTAATTTTTACGAAAATGCGTTTGTCTTTATGATTTTACGATCGTAATCCATTTTTTACGATTTTTTTTTCAAGAGTTTTTAGTGAAGTTTTAGAATTTTTTGCCAATTCAGCGATTTTCGTCAGTTGCATCGTCTTTTACCGCCAACTACCGACTACTTCGAATCCAGAAACCTGCGGTTTCTCCCAACTCGCCGCTTAACCAGCCAATCCAATGCGCTGAACTTGTTTGTCCCACTCTTTTCTTCGTGGGCGCCAGATTTTTTCGCGTTCGCTTCAGCAGCAAGGGAATTACTCAGCGAGCGTGGATTGTCGGATTCTGTTTTTTTTTTTTTTTTTGCACGTGCTACAAATTTTCTTAATACGTCGTTGTTACGAAATGAGTTCAAAAAAACCATATTCTCAATATTTTCGGCCTGCCTACAAAGCCGAATTTCCAACAATTAAAGAATCCTTCAAAGGAAATAACTATGCATTTTGCAACGTGTGCGTGTGTGACTTCATAATAAGTCACGGTGGAAGAAGCGACATTGTGAAGCATGTTAAGTCTAAAAAGCATGAAGTTAATGCTTCGGCTTCGACAACGTCAAAGAAAGTGGATGATTTTTTTTTCAAATTCGGATGCCGTTGTCGTTTTGGCAGAGTGTTTGTTTACTGCATTCCTCATCGAACACAACGTGCCACTAAGCGCTGCCGATCACGCCGGTCAACTTTTCAGACGGATGCTTCCCGACTCCAAGATTGCTCAGAAATATTCTCGTGCTCGCACAAAAACATCTTCTATTCTGAACGAAATTGCTTGCGATGCACAAAGTAAAACGATAGCTGCACTCCAGAATTCAGCATTTTCGGTGTCAATCGATGGCTGCAACGACAGCGACTGGAAGCTTTACCCTATCGTTGTCACATATTTCTTTGATGTTTCTAATGAAATGAAAACTCATCTTTTGCGTCTTCCATTTTTAAATGGAGACGCTACGGGGGAAAATATTGCCTCCTTGGTAATTAATGAGTTGTATAAATTGTTATTTTTTTAATATCAAAGCATGATATTAATTCTTCGTGTTCTTCTGAATTTTGGAGAAATCTTCTGAATTTGGGGGAGAAATCTTCTGAATTTTTATCTTTAGAGGTTGGCAGGTATGCTATTTGCAATGTTGCATATTGCATTCTGGCAGAGATACAGAGCACTGGATTTGCAAACCTCTTCTTCTGAAATAGTTCCTATGAACACGAAAACTTTCTCACAGATCATAATCAGGAATTCTGCCAGTTTATGTTTATATATAAATACTTTCCACCCATAATATTTTAAAAACTATATGAGTAGCCAATTAATCATCATTGAAAACATTTTATCGGAACTATGTTGTTACGTGCATATGGGTTCGTAATGAATTGAATGCACAAGTTGATAAAAAGTTAATAAAATTTATTCTTATTCCAAGTAATAAAACAAAATGCTGAGGTTTTCTCAGAGATATTTGTACAATATCTCACAGTAGTTGTATTTAAAACTATGGAAACTACAACTCAAAATACAGAGGAGGCTAATTCGATCTCACAGCGAATTCGCTACAATCAATAACAGCACCAAGTAAACAACTACAGCAGAGCTGAGATGTTTTAATCCAGCTACAAATCATGGCTAAAGAACAAATCACAGCTCTCCAAAGCAGTACCAACACACTGCTTTCACCTCTGCTTCAGCTAAACGGGAGGCACCTTGTTGTCCTCATGGGTGTCAATCAGCTGGTCACTGGTCCTTGCATCAGTGGCTTGGAGATAAACTCTTGGGAGTACCTGCTTTTAAGAAAGCGGATTATGGGGCTCAGTTTGCATATAGGTCTGGCTAGTCCTAACACAGATTTCTGTGTTCCCTTGTTGGGCTCGAATCTTTATTTCTTTCAAATATGGCATCTTCAATTGAAACTTGTGTACCAGAAAACAAAACAAACTCTACAAAAAAAAAAAAACTTGTATAATTAGCAATGAGAATGATGGAAATTGCAGCCTCGATTTGTGGTAATTAATAGTACAGCAGGCGAAATTCAAAAGATGTCACCCTTTTTAATATAGAAACTTATAAAATCGTGCCGTTGACCCTAAATATATCAAACATCTTTGCTTGGGTAATCTACTAGTTGAAACCATATATTCTAGCCAGTCTGCAACCCGTCTCGCTTTAAACAAACTAGGACATACCAGTGTAAGCATCTCACCTCACGAAACCTTAAACAATTGCCGTGGAGTAATCTCAGAATTCGGTATTCTATACGTTTCAGAGAAAGAATTTGTGACTGAACTCACTGATCAAAATGTCTGTGCTGCTAGTTGAATCAAGGTAGAGAGGGTCAGTTGATAAATACCAAAAACGTTATCCTGACCTTCAGCATGCCTGATTTGCCAAAAAGTGTAAAGGCCGGGTATCTTCATTGCCCAGTAAGACCATACATCCCAAACCCCCTGGGATGTTTCCAGTGCCAGCGCTTTGGCCACTCAAAAATATCCTTTCGAGGCAAACCCACATGTGCTCGTTGCTCCAAGGAGGGCCATGACAGTAATAATTGCAGCCCTGTGCCACTGTGTGGGAATTGTAAGGGGGAGCACACAGTATTTTCTAGCTCGTGCCCTAAATGGAAAATTAAGAAGGAAGTGCAGTCTCTGAACGTGACTAAAAACATGACACATACAGAAGCTAGGAGAATTATATGTAGTACACAGCAACGTTTGAACGTTTCATATGCTGATACTGCAAAACAATAGGAGCCCAAACTAGTTTAAACAATCCATGTAAAAAGACAAATAATGAAGTAAAAAACGCCCCTAAATTAACAGTAATAGAATATAATGCAGGAAAGAACAAACTAACAAAACTAGTGCTATTCAAAACAAAATAACAGGAATAATAGATATAAAGAACAAATCACTAGAAAATAATTCCACATCAAGTCAACCAAGTGCAGTGAAACAATCCGAAACATCTATTGTTAAGCATAGGCAATACATCTCAAAGCCAAACTTAGGAGATTTTCATTTAAAAGAAAGGACAGTGTTGTTAGTGAACGTGTCTGCAGAGGTGTAGGCGTTCTCACCTCACGTGACTATTCATTAACTGTCCTTGTGTTAACAACATTCCTTCAGGTGGTTGCTATACAGGTTAATATTAAGGAATTAGCTTCTGTCGTTTCCATATATCTGCCTTCATATGAAGCTATCGATCAGAGAGAAATGGATGAGATGATAGAGCAGCTGCCGGAGCCGTTTATTATCATTGGAGATTTTAACGGACATGCTCAGTTTGGGGGAAGTAGAGATACAAATACTCAAGGTAGACAAATTGAGCAGTTGGTTGAAGATCATTACCTTTGTCTTCTCAATAATGATCAGATACCTCCATGAGCCAACAAGGACATTTCACGCTCTTGATCTTGCCGTCTGTTCACCGTCTCTCTTGCCCTTCTGTACATTTAGTGTTGGAGATGATCCTCACAATAGTTATCGTTTCCCAATATTTGTTTCTTTTACAAGGGAAAGAATGAGCCCTGTCATAAGGCTTTCATGCTTTATATTTGGAAGGGCAGACTGGAAGTTTTTCTCCTCTCTTGCGGAATTTGCAGAAGTTGTGAACGATGGGCCAGTCGAGGATGCAGGGAAAGCCATTACTGACATTATAATCCAAGTGGCTACAGCATCTATACCTCTAAACTCAGCAAAGCCTCCAAAATGCTCAAAACCACTGTGGAACCACGAATGCCAGAAAACCCTGAGACAGCAAAGAAAAGGCTGGGGACGATTCTCAATACCAAATCTTATTGCTTTCAAAAAGCCAAAGCAAACATATGGAAAAAAATGACGGCAGAGTAAGAGGGATTTCTGGATATCCTATGTGGGATAACAGCCTCAACCTCCAGTAAATGAGTATGGGAAAGAGAAAAGCATGTGGAATATACCGAGACCACTCACTTTCCATCCTGGGAAAAGATGGCCAAGGGAGCAGCATAGCAGAAGAAATTGCAAACACCGTTGGTGAAACATTTGCAACCATCTCTAATGACTGCAGTTATCTGCCAACTTGGAGCCTTGCAATTGTGAATTTTCCGTGTTTGAGTTAAGGAGAGGTTTGTTACAAACACATAGGTCTTGGCCGGTCCAAATGGCATCAGTTACAAAATGCTGAAGCATCTTTCCTGTAAGTCATTGAATGCCCTTCTAACTTTGTATAATTGGGTGTGGAAGGAGCATAACTTTTCCAATGCATGGAAGAAAGCTGCTGTCATTCCTATACCTAAAACAGGGAAAGATCCAAGGAATCCCACCAACTACAGACCCATCACCCTTACCAGTTGTGTTTGGCAAGCTTTTTGAAAAAATGATGAACTGCCTCTTGGTCTGTTATTTAGAAAATTTGTAATTTCCCCTTACCAAAGTGGTTTCTGTAAAGGCAGAATGACTGTTGATAATATGCTCCTTTCGGAAACCTGGATTCACAAAGCCTTTGTCAAAAGAAACCGTCTAGTCTCTGTGTTTTTCGACATAGAAAAGGCATACGACAAAGCATGGAGACATGGGATTTTCCTTGACCTTCAGACCGTTGGATTACGTGGCAACTTGCCAATATTTCTGCAAAATTTTTTTAAGGGTAGGACTTTTCAAGTTAGGATTGGCTCTGTTATATCAGATGTATTCTCTCAAGAAGAGGATGTGCCTTAAAGCTATGCACTAAGCGTTACTTTGTTCAGCTTAAACATTAACTCTGTTCCAAAAGAACTTCCTCCTACAGTTTCAGGTTTCCCTATATGTTGACGATCTTCACATTTGCTGTCAAGGTGCAGACATGAGATATGTAGAGAGGCAATTGCAAATCGCTCTTGATAAGATCCAACAATGGTCAAAAAAAGAAGGATTTAGTTTTTCTAAACTGTAGATTGTAGGCATACACTTTTGCAGAAAGTGCAACCTCAATCCTGAGCCTGAGCTGTATCTTAAAGGATCACTCATTCCAGTGGAACCTGAAGTAAAATTTTTAGGAGTGATGTTTCACCGAAAATTGACTTTTCTTCCTCATGTCGTGCACCTAAGGAAAAAGTGTTTTAAGACGCTCAGTCTTTTGAAAGTACTGTATCTCCTGGGGTGCAGACCGTGCATCATTACTCCAGATCTATAGAGCACTCATATGCTCCAAACTAGATTACAGCTCAGTTGTTTATGGTTCTGCACGACCTTCTATGTTACTAAAACTAGATCCTGTTCATCATCACACCCTGCGTATATCCTCTGCTGCGTTTAGAACATCTCCAGTCCAGAATCTATATTGACTGCCACAAACTGTCCAGTTAAGGCATGAGTAGTTGTCTCTCTGCTACTGTTTCCATGTGTTGTTACTTCCTGATCATCCAAATCATGTTAATTTGATTAGCCATTAAAACTTTTTGAAATCTCACTCTGGAAGAATGCTAATATTCGGCTCTAGATATTTTCCAGCATTTTGCAAGAAAGACACTAACGAGTTTGTGTTCAGACAACTTTTTTCAGATCATAGGCACAAATACACTAGTTACGTTCCCATATATTCGGATGGGTCGAAAGGATTAGGACATGTTGGTGCCTTCTTTGTTGTTGAAGACCACAGGGAGGGTAAAAGACTGCATGACGCCTGCTCGATCTTCAACTCAGAATTAAATTCTGTATATTATGCACTTTCATTTATTTCAATGCTGCATCAAAGACAGTTCATTATATATACAGACTCGTTTAGTGCTTTGAAATCCTTAAATTGATGTTATAAAACACAGAATCCCATCGTGGTTGACATTTTAAGCCTTGATCTGAAATTGAAAAGCCATGGGTATGACATCCTGTACTGTTGGGTTCCAGGACATGGGGTTGTAAAAGGGAACAAACTAGTAGACATTACAGCCAAATCTGCAATTCGTATAGCACATCACCTCGTCCCTCTTAATGATATCCATAATCAAGGACAGATTGTTAATCAAATGGCAGCAACTGGGATGTCCAGCTAGAAAATAAGCTTAGAAGAGTCAAACCAAAAATTGAATGTTGGGAACCCACTAGGAACAGGAAGGAGGAAGTTTTGTTAACTCGTCTAAGATTCGGTCACTCATATATTACACACAGTTATCTATTAAAAGCTGAGAGTGAAGCGGTATGCCCAAACTGTTATTCTGTAATGTCAGTCAGTCGTTTTTTAATAGAGTGTCCGTATTTTAAAGATCTTCGTTCGAAACATTTTAAGAAATGTGACTTGCCTCTGCACCATATAATTGGGAAAGAGGTCAGCTCAAATTTATCCAGTTACCTGAAAAGAGACAGGTATTTATTATTTAATTTGATTTTTGATGCCTTGTCTTGTTTTTAATATTATGTAGTTTAATATATCATATGTTTGATGGCATTAATCTTGTTATGTATCTGTGATAAATATGTGATTGTTTATTTTTAAGCATTTTATCATTGTATTCACTATCATTGTATATCATTTTCATCATTGTATTTTATGCAATTGTGGTTTTATCTTGTCTGTTTTTATATCTATTTGTATTTAAGGATATTTGACATGTGTGTCGGTGCATATAATCATTAAGGTTTTGCGCCAGAATACCTGCTACTACTACTGCTATATATAAACATGAACACGTACATTTCTGAACATGGTCCCTTTTATTTATCAGAGCTGATTGTGAACATAAGTTCTGTTGTATGCAGAAAATTTCACTTTATTACATATTTGACAAGACTAAAAATTAATAATCTCTAATAGGGCAGCTCACTGGCTGAGCAGTAAAATCATTGAACACTGGTTGTCAGACCCAGATTCAAATCCTAGCAAATTAAATGACTGCATGTGAGTTTTCTTAATTCTCCCCATTTATAATGTGACTACAAGGTAGTTTCTCTCAAAACATTCTTCACAAAGACACCCCTTCCCTTAGGTAGATGGTCCTCGTATGCTTTCCTATAACCTGAGTAATGCAAACCCATAATTCAGTTAAAACAATAAAAATATTAAATTTTTAAAAACGTTTCTATCCATTTAGACAGAGACAAGGGTAACATTAATATTATACACAAGTTTTCACTCAAAATATCTACTCCTATTTATTAATGATATATTAATGCATAATTATGTTACTTTATATATAAAACAAAATGCCTTCGTAGTTTAAATGGAGCAGTATTTTGTGTTTGTAACTATATAAATTTTTTATTTTAATGAAGAAAATATTGAAAAATCCTTTAATCTGTATTTGGGACTTATGTAGTAACACAACCCGTCTTAAGGCCAAATTTTCAGAATACACCAAGCTCTGGTAACTATGTACAATTCTTTAGTTTTCGACAAGCAATGTCATCATTGTGTTTGTGATCTCTCCTCCTGTTATAAGTTTTAGCTGATTTCGTCAATGAGTTGTGATATTTTTGTCCTAAAACATGAGTCTATGGAATTACCTGCATTGGGAAAAATTGCTGCAAAGTCGTTAAATGAAACAATTGTTTTGAATCTGTTCTTAGAATGATTGCCCTGAATTTCCACCTGAACAAAGCAAAGGTATTGTTCTATTATCGGGACCGGATTCAAAAATGTATGAATGTGTGTTTTGTATGTATGAGCATATATGTGCATATGTACACACACGTGAACACATACATGCATGTATGCATACATTTCTGAACCCAGTCCTCATAACAGAACAGTACCAAAAAAATAAAAGCCCACTCGAAATAGATAAATGCCTAATTTATACGTAAAATAGATGTATGTAATAAATAATTGTGCTGTTTTCATTCTTTTGCTTCCATTAAAACTTCTAAAACTGTGCCATGGTATAGGCATAGGTACTCTGATTTTGTATTGTTTGCAAAGTTATTTATGTTTAAAATGCTGTTGTATGTTTGTTTATTAATAGCATATTTTGCAAGTTTATAGGAATGAATTTTGATTGAAATTTGTTTGAAAGGAATTGAAACATTTACATTGTCAGAAAAATAATCTAAAATTCTTAGTTTTTAAAACTGTTAATACTTCAGTTTTTAAAACTTAAGAGAGGCTTCAAATGATAATCTTTTAATATTATGATAGTTTTACTTTTAAACATAAGTTTTTATAATATGTGAAATATTTATACTGAATTAGTTAATAGAGACTTGTGTTTTCTTAACTAAAAATAGCATTTAATAATTTTAGTAGTTATGTATTAGCCGGTATCTGCCAATACATTGCCAACTATATTTTGATAATGAAATATTTCCAATGCCTGTAGATTGATGAAGTAGTGTTTTTAATTTCCCAAAGGTGGTGTGATAGTCATATTCAAAATAGCATCAGATTGTTATTCTTTTGTAGTTTGTCTTTGCGTTCATAAGAACTCTGTTAAAGAAGGCTAGTTACTTCTCTCAAACCTATGCCCAGTTCTTATTCTTAACACTTTATCAGCTGTTCCTAACATTGCATTTCCATCATATAATACTTTCATTACATAAGAATTAGAATAGTCATGATTTCTTGGCAAAATACTGTAAGCATGGAAATAATGGATTGTTTTTGCTTCACTTATTTGCAAATTGAGTAAATATGGAGTAAAAATTAATGAGATGAACAAACTTTATTCCAAAACTTGCCGCATAAAAGGAATATCAAAAAGTGACACAGTGCATTTATGCGCTTGCTCTTATATGCTCTGAAGTTGACATTAACATAGATATAAAGAGGGCCATCCCCAACTACTCTTAATCCCTTCCCCCCCGCCCCCCCAAAAAGAACATTAAGAAGAAAAGAAAAATGACAGAATCTCATCTTTCTGTAAGAATCTTGAACAGTTTCTAAAATTGCCAAGTGCTCACAGGAATCAGTCAGGGTAGTCAGTATTTTTGGCAATGTATCAGGCTGGTGGTAGTTAATACAAAAGTACTTATTTTATATATATTTTTGATAAACTAATAACTTTAAATTCTATATCAGGATTATGCAGACTTTGAAGTGGCCAATGATGATGATGATATCATGAGGTTTTTAAAGCTTGAAACTGGACCAACCAAATCTGAACTACTCAATAATACTGCACCTGACAGTGGCTTAATTACACAAAATGGTATTAGTGGTCATGAAAATGGAGAAATAAAGGTAATTGCTTTTCCACGAAGTATTTCAAATTATTCTTTTGGGCTGTCTTTTTTTTTTTTTTTTTTTTTTTTTTTTTTTTTTTTCATATTTGCAGATAGAATGAAACTTGTTACTTTTTTTAAAAAGCTTAAAATTGTGCATAATTATAGAGACTTTAAAAACAGTACATTTTCAAATATCTTTCTCACACCTTTTTAAAACAGGAAAGAATATGGAGTCTAAAGATTTTAAAATAAATTATATATTTTGTAATATGACCTATTTTCAAAGTGTGCTGCTGTCTAGCATCAAAAAGTTTGCACTGTAGACAATGTTGGCTTTAATTTTTAAAGTATGTAAGAAACTCTTCATTAAATAAAAAATATTCTTAGGGATTCTAAGATACCTAAGTAAATGAAGAATGCCATGCCACTGTGCATTATCAAATACACCTTTAATATCCAAAAAATGAGAAAGCTTATATAATTCCTGCATTTTCTCTCGGCAACAGTATTGCATAATCGAACTATAGCATCTTCAGTAGACCTTTGCAGAGTTTAAACTTATCCTCACTCTAAAGGCTAGAACAATCAAGATGATAGTTGAGTCTATTTATGCATAGCTTCTTTAGACATTTGCCCAAATGTGGAAGTAAACTAATACAATGAATGTTATCAATATGCATTTTCGATGTCTCTAGTACTTTTAGGATTAAGAATAACCCTCGAACTCTTCCAGCTGTGTGGTAAAATGCCAAGATTGAGACACATATTAAACAAGGCATGCAGGATAGAGGGGCAACCAATATGAAAATTAATTATTTCATTAGTTATCCTTTCAAACTCCTGTGACTTATTCAAGCTTAAGCTGTAAATAACACAATCAACTTCTGCGGAAGAACAAGATATCATTATCAGCATTATATGCCACTCATCTTTACATTCAACAGCATAGATAACACTTCCAGCACTTAATGTAATATCATGACATTAAAGAATTCTTGAAGACACTGCGAGGATTGGTTAACTGTCATTTTAATATGAAAAAACAGAAGATATTTAATAATAAACAGATTAATAAGACTTAATTTTATCTCCATGTATTATTTTTTAAGGATAGAGAATATATATAATAGAGGGTAATGCAAACTTAAACTGTAAAGTCTTGGTATAGGAGGATATACACAGGCAGAGAAAGAGAAAACAATGCAAAAATTTTAGGGAGATAACTATGGCTTGGAGGCAGAGTAAGAGTGGAACAGAAGAATCAATATAACAGAATATGTTACATTTTCCTGTTAATACTGTTGTTTAGTATGTGAAGTTAAAAGGCAAAAAGTTATGAGGGCTATGTTATGAATAAAAATGAATTGAGGAAGTGGTACGAAATGACAACAAAAGCTAATAACAGTTTTTATACTTGTCCATACCTGCCAACTTTTACGAATTTTTCGTAATTTTTACGAAAATGCCTTTATCTTTACGATTTTACGATCGTAATCCATTTTTTTACGATTTTTTTCCTTTTTCAAGTGTTTTTAGTGATTTTTGTCAAAATTTTAGAATTTTTCGCCAATTCAGCGATTTTCGCCAATTGCATCGTGTTTTACCGCCAACTACCGACTACTTCGAATCTAGTAAACTGCAGTTTCTCCCAACTCGCCGCTTAACCAGCTAATCCAATGCGCTGAACTTGTTTCTCCCACTCTTTTCTTTGTGGGCGCCAGATTATTTTTTTCACGTTCGCTTCAGCAGCAAGGGAATTACTCAGCTCGGACTCAGCGAACTCAGTTTGAAAGAACTTTATACTAAATTTGTAAAACCGTCCGTTGTGAAAAACAGTGTGTTGATTCATGTTGCCTATAATAGTTTGGCAAATCAAAAGGATGACAATGATCTTATAATTGGAAATCAAACCAGAGAACTTGTAAATTCTTTGAAAGATCATGAGAAAAAAAAAATTTTTCAATGTGTTAGAAAGTACTTTTCCTCAGCCTGTGATTACATTGTAAGGAAGTTTCCTTTGCAAAATGAAGTTCTTTTAAATGCTGAAGTGGCAAATTTGAAACAAATTGAAAATTCATCTTTTGAAAAGATTCGTTTTTTTATTGATAAATTTCCATTTTTGTTAACAATTAAAGGAAATGAATGCCGTAATGATGCTTTAAATGAACTACAGAACCAATTTTCTGCTGCACAGTTTGAAGACTTTGCCAGTTCTGGAGAAGATAGACTTGATGTCCTCGTTGGTACCTTAAAAAGAATAAAAAGAGCTGATGGAACACCAAAATATGATAGACTAGCAAGAGTTTTATGTGCTATTCTCGTAATTCCACACAGTAATGCTGAGTGCGAGAGAGTCTTCAGTGTTGTGAAGAAAAACAAAACTATGTTTCGTTCTTCAATTTCACCAAAAACTCTAGAAAACATTTTAATTGCTAAATGTTATGAGGAAACTAATTGTTATGACAGGAAATTTTCCAAAGAATTTTTGGCTAAAGCCAAAAAATGCACTCTAAATTCATTGCAATAATTTTTTTGTGTAACATTAAGTTCTTGTTTTATGTTTCCTAATAAATTTTTTAGTTACTACTTAATTAAGATTTACTAATGTAAGTACAATTTTCTTTTTTCTATTTGTATAAATTGTTATTTTTTTAATATCAAAGCATGATATTAATTCTTCGTGTTCTTCTGAATTTTGGAGAAATCTTCTGAATTTTTATCTTTAGAGGTTGGCAGGTATGCTTGTCTGTGGACTCCAGCACCTTCCTAATTAGCACATTTTCCAGTTTTCATTAAAAATTGATTCTTTTAATCACACTCAAAAGTATAATTCTTACATGTTAAATGTAAGATAGGCATGCTTAATCATACCAAAACCTTACTAGCACAATTTTTGATGCATTTGGCAGATAAAAAATGTGCCATTTAATAAGATGATTGCTGAAGTTGAGGTTTGAAGAGACCTACTGCAAAATTGTGTATAGAAATTCTTGAATTATATATATTATGTAATTATTGCATTATATATATTAATATTTAAGGCTACATACTTTTCCAAATGTATGGAAGATTGGTAAATTAATTTTAATTCCAAAAGATAAGACTAGATATCGGCCGATATGCCTTCTAAAAGTCTTTGCAAAAATATATGATAAACTATTAGTAAATAGATTGCTATTTAGTATAAACCACCAAAATGTCTTATCAGATTGTCAGTATGGCTTTAGATTTTGCTTTACATAAATTTAGATTTTGCTTATAGGTCGGCAGATTTTGCTTTACATAAAATTATTTCGGAAGTTAGAGAAAAAAACTCATCGTGAGGCACTGGTCTCTTGACACCTAAGGAGCTTTTGATTCAGTAAAATGATCCTCCCTGCTGGGGTGTATTAAAGATCTACATATCACAAAAGACATTTTTGAGATTATAAAGGATTATTTCAGAAACAGGAGAATTATATTTAAGAACAGTACCGAAAAAATGAGCATTAAATTTAATGTTTACAAAGGCAATCGCCAAGGCTCCTGTAGTGCTCCCCTGTTCTGGAGTCTAATAGTAAATAGCTTATTAAAAGAGTGTATAATACCAAACATGAATATTATTTGTTATGCAGATGACATTTTGGTAATGATAAAAGGAGAGTCTTTGGAGAAAATGCAAGATACGTTTGGAAAAATTGAAAATAAATTTAAAAATTGGGGCCTGGAAGAAGAAATTGAGTATAACATTGATAAGACCTTTGGACTCTTTTTTTTTTCCCCCGAGGTGGTGGAAAGACAAGATCACCCAGATTTAAATTCAACGGAGAACGTATAAAATTTGAACAAAATATTGAATATCTGAGTGTGATTATTGACGATAAGCTAAATTTTATTGAAAATTTTAAAAATATTCATAGATATACAGAAGATGTTTTAAGATTTTACAAGTGCACTTTTAATAATGAAACTTTAAATAAGAAGTCTGCCACACTTGGGGAAATTTTTAAATGTGTCATCATACCTAAGACATACTATCATATTGGTGCATGCTGTAACAGAGCAGGGGAGAAGGTAAGATTACAAAATAAATTAGATATGTTGCAGAGAAGCTGGATGCTTGTGATCACACGATCATTTAGGACTACAACAGAGTTTGCTTGTAACTTGGCCAGTGTTCCGCCTCTCTTGGTTTCCTATGAATTCTACTATAAAAAGCTTTTACTTTTGAATTGAGTCATAGAAGATTTTCAAGTAAGATTTTCAAGAATTAAAAAATTTAAATTCTGTTTATTAATCAGAACTATATGCAATTTCACAAGCTCTCAGTTGGATTGAAAGGAATTTGCATATCAAATATAAATATATATTCAGATGCATTATCAGCATTACAGGCACTGTCGGGCCCGGACCACAGAAATACATTTATAAGCAAAATGAAGGATATTTATTTACATTAAAAAAAACATAGCATAAAAATACATTGGATGCTGGAAATGTTTGAAATTTGGGGAACGGGAGGACGTACGGCTTAACTAAACTAGCTGCACTTGGTGATGGCCTAGTAGTAAACGACGTGCAGGATTCAGGAAGGAAAACTATTACTGCATTGTATAATGATATTAACAATAAATGGGAAGAAAGCTGGGGATCGTTCAAAAGAAATGAAGATCTATTGAAGAATATTAAAGTGAATAAAAATATTTAATGATGTTAACTTAAATCAAATCGTGACAGGACATGGACGATTTCCAGCCTATCACAAACGTTTTGGCCATCAGAATAACGATCAGTGTTTGATATGCAATGAGATTGGTGATGCAAAGCACTTCTTTGAAGACTGTATGTTGACTGAGAATGCAAGGGAAAATTTTAAGAAATATTATAAAAGTGACTTCAGAATTATGTTAATTTAGTAGAATATGCAAAGAACATTATGAAGTCTATAAGTAACAATAAACAAGCTGTGGGAATTATTTGATGTATTGTGTTCTCAGAAGTATATGTGTTTTTTTTTTCCCATATTTTGACTTGTTTTATTTTCTGTTTCTTAACACAGTTTTATTTTATTCTTTTTAGTTCGATTTGTATAGTTTGTTGTATTTAGGTCCAGTGATAATTTGAGTTTCTCTCGTCGTATTTATTGTTTTGTTTCATTTCCTTTTACTAATTCTATTGATATGGCTGGTCACTAGATACCACCGTTTGTTGTTGAAATGGGTTGGTCCTCTAATGAGTCATACGTCCATCATAATTCGACTAGGTGGGCTGGGGGCTTCGTCCCAATAATCCATAATCAATATTATGTTGGTCTCAAAATCATAAATAATTCTTAAATTATCCCTGTATACTTTGGTCTAGCAAGCACCATATGGGGGGAAAAAATCACCTGAAAAGCCTCAATCCTTATGAATTGATGTGATCCTTGCCATTATTGTTGCGTTAACATTCTAAGATATTTATAAAGCATGAAAAATCATTTGATGTCAATGTGTCAGGCAAATAATAGTAAAGTAGTATAATAAATCAATGCTTTTCTATTATGAAAATTATTCCATTTGATTTTGTTTTGTATATTTTATTAATAATAAAAATATTTTACTACTAATTATAAGCATGTTGTATTTTTATAATTGAGACAGAGACAAGTGTTGCGTAAACATTGGTATTAAGTTGCTTTATCAAAATGTAATTACTGAATGGTACAAAATTGAAACAATTGAAGTAAATGGTTGTAACTTTCTAAATTGGATTTTTTTTTTTTTTTTTTTTTTTTTTTAAGAAGAGCAAGGAGATTAAATCACCCTGCATCATCAAACCCAAACTGTTCATGGATTTTCAATAAAAGAGTTTTACATGGCCATTCATATATAAAAGCGAAACATTGCACATTTGTTACTCAGTCGTACAAACAACATCTTAAAGATGTACTCAAAATTATGTAGATACTAAGATAACCTATTTGTCTCTAGCATTTACCTCAGTGGGAGGCTTCAAGGCTGCAACACAATGAAATCATGTGATGCTATAGTTCATTAAATATAAACAGAGAATATTCAAAGATATAAAAGAATTCTAAGGATATTTTGATTGATTGATTGATTTTTTTTTTAATAGTTGCCAAAAAAGTTAGTGAGTTCATGTAGCACAACAGCTTTCACCTCAAAATATTTTCAATGTCACAAAATTTGTTACAGTAAATGAAAAATTGTTCAAGAATCTATTATGGAGCAAACCATGCAGCATGCTGAACAAATTAATGTAGTTTGTATTTGAGAAATGTTGCCCAGCTAATTGCCACTTTACTGTCATTAGCCGTATGGCATCTGTTTGGGCAGAGCTGGGTACAAACTGTTCTCTGTTAATACCATTAAGCTATAAATGTATATTCAAATGTTTTAGTTTAATGTTTATACCTAAACAAGGATGAGAAATGAATGCAGTATACGTCATCTAAAGTATTAATTTCGGAATTTACTGAAACAGTATTTGCCAAAAATTTTCTTGATTTAATGTGCTTACTATTCCAAAATATATATGCTTTGCTTCATATGTGAACAAGTTAATGTTTCTTAATATTATGTTAATCTTTATCCTTTATAAAAAATAAATATTCTTCTTAGAAAAAGAAGCAAATTTTGTTATTTTGAGGTGTATCATAGTGTGTGTATATTAGCCTTCTTTTAAAGGCTGTTAATAATATACTATTATGCTTATATTCTATATCAGTCATCTATTTTTTCAGATTATTTCACTTTGCCATTCATGTAGTGAAATATTTTTTTACAAGTTATGTAATATAGCCTCTACATCTTATTTTTTTATGTTTTATATTCTTTACAAAACAACGTTCATGAAACTGGAAAATTCATGTTGCTCAGGAAATGTACAAAATGAAGAATGATGAGAGAAAGAAAAAACTAGAGAATTTTTTATATATGTTAATGCAGAGAAACCTCTGCCATTTCTTCATAAACTTTATAAATGGGAGAATGGCTAGAGGGATAGATATAATTCCCTCCTGTTAAATCTGTTACAAAAGACAATTTGTTTTCATGCATCCATCCAAAGCTTCAGGTAGTCTCAGAATTAGGGAATGAGTTTGTGATAATATAATGGGTATCCAGTTATCATAAATAATAGGTAGTTGGTAGAAATACAATCTAAGATTTTTTACATCCTGTTCTAATCTGTAATGTAAATATGAGCTAGTGCCTTATAAGAAATTCTTCACAAAAACTTGTTCGTCTCTTCTAAGGCCAGCAGTGCTTTGCCACAGAAAATAGTAACCTAACATAACCAAAAACAAAACTATTCTCTAAACTGCATTACTTAAAAGAGCCTTCAAAGTATGTCATATGCTACTTTGGTTCACATATTTGCCTCCATCACACATGCCAGACAGTTAACAGTGATTAAGAGATTTGCCTCAATTTTGTACCACTCTGTGTTTTAAAAAAATCAAATCTATGACAACGTAGATGTAGATCAAATGTTTAGTTATTTTGTGTACTTGATTATGGTATCTCACTTTTAGGAAAATGCTGAACCTTTGGGAGAACATGAGTCTAATGATACAGGTGAGATTATAAATGAATCTGAACAGAACATTTTAGCTAATGTTGAATCAAATGATGATGTAAAGGAAGACATGGAATTATTAGAAAAGGCAGATGCAAAAGATAATGAAATAAAATCTGAAATATTAGATAACAGTAATGAAAAATCAAATGTTGATGCTACTGATGAGAAAAAAGTCGAAGAATCATCTGAAGAGGAAAGTGAAGAAGAATCAGAATAATCTATTTTTAACGAAAAAGTTGGAATTTATTTACTTGACAAATTTCTGTTAGATTTTTAGATGGCTATTTATTTTAAACTATTCACATTATACTATAGTCTGAAACATTTTAATATTTACAAAAATAAAAAAAAACCTTTTATATTTAACTTTTGAAATTAAGTTAAATTGCATGCTTATAGAAGTGTATGAATATTGCAAGCTGGAAAATGCAGGTGTAGATTTATTATGCTATTGAGTAATAAGAGTCAAACTAAATTTTTGGCTGAAAGATTTAAAATTACCAAGAACAGATAAACAGATGTTTTAGTAAAAAGTTGGAATTTTTATTATTTTTATGTATTTTGTTACAGACTTTCCCTTTGACTTTTTTCAATATTTTTGTTATAGAATCAAAGTCAGATCATTAGAAAATAAGTAATAGATACCATTTATTTTTATGAATGTGTGAAGAACATAATTATTAGATGTGTGTGTATTAACCATGGTTGATTAAATTTCTCAGAGTATTACTGTTGAATACTAAACAGATACTTTCAAGTATCGTTTCAAAGCAAATATGTTTTTAAATAGCATATTTTAGAAACGTATGAAATGAACTGGTTTTAGATTTAGATATAAAAAAAAATTATTGTATTTTTCTGTAATCTCTAATTTTTTTAAGTAACATTTTGTATGAAGATATATTTTGGATCATTATACTGTAAAACCTTTTTGGCTGGCAGATTGCTTTATTTCGAGATCCTATTTTGAACATATTTTAATTAAAAGAGAATCAATAAGTTATTTGATTTCTGATAGTTTTATGATTATATGCGTTTGCTTTTCCATTGCTTGCATTCTAATGAGGTAACTGGCATATTATTATAACATTAATTCGTAACCAGAATTATCTGTTTTTGATATACTTAATTTCAATTGGAATGATTTTTGAAAATTCAAATAGTGTTCTTTAATTTTTTTTTAAACTGACGCATAAAAATGAACATAAGAAATATACTTAAATATCAGTTGTCGTATTAGGATTGTTCTCCCCCCATTTTTGTGCGTGTGTAATAAAAAATATATTTCATATACACTGTCTCATTGTCATTGGTTATGTTGTGCATATATAAGATGCATTTGTGTATAGAAATTTATTCATATCTTAAAATGTTTAATTACAGTATTTTATACCTTCATCTAAATAGTCAGGTTAAAGTGCGTCAGTAATTTTTAAAGTATATAAAACTGTAAAATATTGAAATTTGTATATGCATTTTTATTAATGTAAGTACAAATGTTTGTTATTTGGAATAGGTCAGAAAATTTTTATATATTTTATGTAAGAGTAATTAATTGAATATTTTGAATAAATGTATTTAATTCTTGATGTTATTTGATCTCAAAACATTTCATAAAATGGATAATTTAATTTTTTTCATTTCAGCATGAAGACTAAATTTTGCCTGATGATCATCATTTGAAGATTTTCATACTAACACTTCCATTTGCATGATTTGTTTGAATAACAATCTCATTTGTGTCTGCAAATATGCTTTGCTTGATTCCTGGAGCAAATCAAGTAATGAGATGTTGCAAGAACTGCATATATGTCCATCAAATTATTTACATTTTTTTTTTAAGCTGATACTCAGTATTTTATTTTAAAACATTCAAAGCACAAATTTTTATGCAGTTTTGCGGATGTCTGTGATATACTATAAATTCAATTTTTAATGTATATTTTACATTTCAACCAATAAGGGAAAAAATTCTTAAATTATTTTAATATATTATCATCTTTTAAAAGTGTGGCTTACTGCTGGCAGTAGTTTTTTTCGCACTCATGTATATATTGACATTACATTTTCTTAAATTTATGATTTTATCATCTAAATGGTTTGCTCTGGTGATAGTTTTTATGTTTAATCTAATGCATGATTATTAACATAATGCAAATATCATATGCTTGTTGACTGTGTAAAGAATATAATTGTTAAAAGAACATAGATGAATAACACCTGTTAAATATTATATCAAAAAAATTTATTTCTATTTATAATTAATATTACTGTTGCATTATATTAACCTGAGAATAAGTTATGTATTGTGCTTGTTGCAAACTGTGTGTACCTTTGCATGTGTTTTTTTGCATTGCTACTGAACAGCAATATTAAATAAGCAATACAGCACTGAAATGTAACAGTTCGTGCATTTATTCTTGTGTTAAAATAGACAACAGTGACAAATATTAAATTGCATTTGTTTTAATGCGACTAAATTATTTTTATTCATATACTAATATTTAAGTGTTGAGTAAAAAAATTTTTTTCTGACCTTTTTCTTAAATTTCAGTTACATCACTATAATTATTTTAATGTGAATAATTTTGTAAATTAATTGCTAGAATTTGCTGTATTCATAAGGTTGTAAAAATTTAATTCTAACAATGGAAAAAAGTCTAAATTCTGCTGTGGATTTGTGTCGCAAATAGATAGAATTATATGCATATATGACAACCTTATATTACCTATTAACATTTTTTTTAATTATTTATGGAAGGTAGTATCATCTGTTATTAAACTGAAAAGTAATCTTATATTATTGTTAATAAGGGAATGGTGATGTTAATTATTGGTTTTAGTATTACTTCTACGAAAGAGTGACTGGATCAAAAGATTTCATCTCATGCAACTAATAAATAATTGTAATAGTTTTTATTTCATTCTAAATGCAAAACTGAAAGAAATGTAATGAATCAGAAAGTTAAATTTTCAGGTTGCTTAAAGAATTTAAAAATTCATTTTGACTGTGCTCGTTTTAACATGGCTTTCCTCCCCCCCCCTTGAAGAGGATTAAAAGCTACTTGCATTTTCCTTATCTCACAATTAATTGAGCTTTTCTTATAGAAAGAAAATGTGCAAACTTATTACAGCAGCTTAGAATGTTTTTGGGGTTAAAACATAGAATTACAAAAATTATACCTTTAAGAATACACTGAAAATGTGGTCACAACATTTTCACTTATGTGGTAAATGTCTGATAGTCTAGCATCTAATGGTGTGTCATACCTGATAATCTGACAGCCATTTTATCATTCCTACCTTGAAGTGAGGTTTTGTTTAGCAGTATTTAGAAAGGTCAGTAGTTGCTTCACATATTTTTGCTGTTTTCAGCTGATCCCCCCCCCCAATCTCTTTTTTTCTTTTTTCCCATTCATGTATAATTTGCTTTCTTCATAATATTTTCAAAAAATATACCTGAGGGAATAACAAGAATTAATTTGGGGGTGTGCAAACGACTTTATAATATCAACTGTCACTGTGCGATTTTTATTATTTGTAATTTAGCCATTCATTCAGTTACATTTGTATTATTGTTATTAATGTTGAGTTTAAGAAAACACCAGTTAACACAAAAGTACTTATTATTTTATCATGTCAAAGATATCCTTAAAAGCAGTTTTTTAATTTATACTAAATTATATATTAATGATCATTATATATATAGGAATGTTTAAAACTTCTTTTATGTGTATATGACAAACATAATCCATTTAAACTCATTTCATATGTAGTATTTTGTAAATAATTTCTTAGATATTTTAGCACAGAAACTAATTTTTCTATAGTATGTGTGGTAACTATTAATGTTATTAAGATTTTCAAAAGTTTGTATACAAAAAATCTTTTGATAGGAGGCCACTAAAGCTTCTATAGCAGGTAAACTGTTTTGCTTTTGATGCAGTTTTCTGTGCCAAAGAATTGGTAAAAAATTGATATTCAAAAATATAATTTGCTATATTCAATTACAAAATAAAAACAAGTGCTTGCCAATCGCAGAAGACATGTTTGAAATTCTTCATTTATTTGCCTCAGAATTCTGGCCACCTCTAAATAAATTGCACTGAAAACCTTTCCTGAATTGTCATGAATTTCTACTTCTTTTAAAATATCATCATGTAACTGAATTGCTGTAGTGAGATCTATTGCTTCTGACTGTAAAATCCCACTTAATGGCTACATATATGAAAATATTTTTGCATTTCAAAACACTGCAATCATAAAAGAATAGTTCAATGAACTCAAGAGTACATGAGCTTTAGAAGATGATTTCTAATCATGCTAATTCTTTATTACCATGAACCAAAGGATTTAGTAATTATGCCATAACCATAACTGATTCATGTCTCTTTATCCAACAGCTAAGAAAATGTTTTTGAGCACTTTCTTCTTGAAGACAGGTACAAATTTGATATACTTTATTGTAAAAAAATACAATTATTTTTGGATTGTTCATGGAAGAATAATTTTTTCTACCACTCTTCTACAGCTATGAATAGCTTTAATGTAACATGCTGAAAATTTGCTGAGGGAATAATAAGCACAATGCCTAGATCGGTAAAGAGCTCTTTCTCTCACTTAAGCTCTTTTACACCTTTGAATATTTCGAACGACCTCTCATGTATCTTAAATCTAAAGCCTATTGATGTCAATTTATCTATAATACCATCAGATGAATCTTCTCTGTGGGTCAACACTTACTGGTTTGAATTGTAAGAATTTTCTGTTAAAATAGCTTAGCCTTCCGGTTTTCTGCATCTCACACAAATAATACTCGCTCGTATAAAGAAATGTCAGTAGTTTCATCAACTATAATTGAAATAAATTTTCTCCTTCAATGATCTTTTTAAAAATAATTTTATAGCAAGCATTTATGATTGCATTTTATATTTTTAATGAGATATACATTGCACTATTTTTTAATACATCATCTATTTGAAATCTGAGGAGTTGGTAAAAGTTTTCTTCATTTGGATAAAATTCATTACTGTCATCAATTATATTCATTTGCCCAGAATCACAGAGACGTCTAAATGGAAATCCATTTCTCCCATTAATCACTGCTTTTATTGTAGGATTAAGCATTTTTGAATTTTTTTAGCTTATTGAGTGCTGGCGATATCGCTTGCATTAACTATTGATTGTGTTTGTGGCCAAAAGCAATATTTTTTAGTCTCAGCAGATAGTAAGAGGATTTTTTTTTTTAAATGTTCACAGAATTTTTCATCATATTTTCTCCAATTATGAAAATCACCAAGTGTCCTAAAGCTTATTTGATCAGCCTGCACATTCCTTGGAAAATATTACATAATATTTGCAGTACACAGGGTTGCCACGCTACCTGGAAAACCAGAAAAAGGCAGGGAATTCGAAAATTGACCAATAAAGTCAGAGAATTTAAATATTTTAGTCAAAATCTTAAAAAGTCAGGGAATTTCATACTGTGATCTCCAAACCAGCTATTTTCACGTCAACATCGGAATCGATCACTTTCTTGGTGAATCATGTATCGCGTGAGCGTCATTTGAACAGCTGCCGTAGAGCCAATTTTCGCAGCACCAATCAGATTGTCTTTTAAAAAGGCAAAGCAAGTTTCCTGCATCTTTGGTTTCTAGTATCCTCAAGAATCCAGAGATTCACATTGCAGTGCATGTTGAACAAAAGTAAACCCCCCTCCATTCTCATATAAGGGGACAGTGGACAATGATTTTAGCAAAAATTGACCAAAGATTGGGAAATAAAAATTTCACATAATAATATTCCATGGTCTTAAGTCTGTCGTCTACAAAAACAGCTTGTGTGTAAAATTACTTTTAAAGAAGTTATAAGCATTTGAATACACTTGTTTACCTTATTTGGGACATTTAAATGTCAATAAAAAGGTAAACAAGCATTTGAGAAACGTTATTTTAATTTCCGCAACTAATACATTTTGCTATTAGTAAGATGTGAGGAGTTCCACTGTTCTTCCACGGATGACTCACACAGACATAATAAATGCCCAATAGGTGTCATATCATGGTGGTCCCCCCCAAAGTAGCATTGTCAAAAATAAGAAACCTAAATCTCATTCAATGATGAAAGCCAAATTAACAGTAGATGTTTTATCCAAAATACTGCCAATGTATCGGAGACTAGCGACTAATGAACTTTTAGCAAGATGCATGTTTGGAAAGATACAAAACACTAACGAGAGTTTACATAGTGCCATTTGGAAGAACTGCACCAAAGAAACATTTGTATCGAAAAACATACTCAAAATGGCTGTTATTACAGCAATTAGTGACTTCAGTTTTGGGCGTTTAAATACTTTAGGTTATGGAACAGGAAGATAAAAATTCATCTTCAATATCTATTGGACAGAAGCAAAATAAACATTGTATAGACGAAAGCGAAAAGAGGTGTTCGACTGGATACAAGAAAGAAGAATTAGCAAGAAAATAATTGTGTAAAGTAGCTAAACATAATGAGAATGTAAATAAGGTAGGGGAATCATATGCATACTTGCCAACCTCCGATGCTCAAAAATCGGGAGAATATTTTAGAAATCGGGAGATTTATTTTCAACAACCAAAAGATTTTTAAATGATAAAAGTATAATTTTTAATAATGAATTAACTTCAAATCGCCACTAATTAATATCTGAAAGTTCAGTTACTAACAGTACATTCTGCATTAATAACTTTTTGGTCTTTTGTTTCCGTAGAAAAAATTAACTTTTCGTTTTCATTAATACCACTCATGTTGTCCTTGTTTTTGTGTACGAATATGCTTGAGAACACTGGCCCTCCACCATGCGAAATCAAAAAATCGCAATGGCCAATGATATGCGTCGAAAACACATTACATTTCCTTGAAGAAATATTAGAAGGAAAGTCATCTGTATCATTTTTTAAAAGCACCTGAGTATTTTATCTTTTTTGCAGACATAACTAATACGAAATACTGTAATTTCTTAAACTATTTCTCGAAAGCATGTACGTTCACACAAATTAGCGACAAGATGAACGAAATAACAACCTCGATCCTGCTTTGTGCTCATTGGCTAATATGTGCCAAATGACACTCGATGCTCTTTGAAGAAATGGAACATGATGTTTTCGGACACGTGCTCCCATTCACAAAGCAGAAGCGCGCCGTAATTTCTCACTGGTGAAATTACTTTGGTTTCTATGCAGCCGAGAAAAAAACAAGTTGCTTTCAGGTACCCCAAATCACTTTTTCGGAGATGCAAATAACGAAGTATTAAGCCAAGCTACATAAAAATCGTGAGAAATTTTAAGACTAAGAAAATCGGGAGAAATATATTGTAAATCGAGTTGGCGGGAGAACGGTCGAAAATCGGGAGTGTTGGCAACTCTACATATGCTGCAAGACGTTTTTAAAGTGATTCTTAGTTTAAAAAAAAGTATTTAGTTGGAATTTACTGAAAGTGTTCGAGAAAATTTCTAAAGTAATATTAAGTATTTCTTACCATTTTACAAATTTATTAGTAGAAAAAATATTTATGCATGCATAAAACAATGTTTAAATATTTTATATTAAGTAAAATCATGTATTCGTACATACTGAGAACTAAATATTAAAGGTAAGTGTAAAAATATTCTTAAAATGTATTTTTCTCCTAATCAAATTTTCATAATTGTTACATCTTCAAAATGCTCCATGTGTTTTAGTTTATATTCAAAATGATTGTAATTTGCAGTTTAGCTTCCTCCTTATACATGTAACAAAACTTAGTATGCATTTTTGAATGCAAATTTATTAAGCAGATAAAAATCCAATTAAAGTGGAAAATTTTGCCCAAAATTTAGATGCAATACACTAATTGATACCAAATTGTGTTTGTAATGCATTAGCAAAAATAACAAGAAACAGAAGTCTCAAGGAGCATTTTGAAAAGAAATTTTAAAAAAAATGAAATTGCGATGAGTCAGAAATTTTTCAAAGATATTTGATATAATTATAGTAAAACGTATGCACGCAAGTTTCATATCTCTGTGACAGTAATTAAAAAATATATATTTGAATGTCCACTGTTCCCATAAAACAAAATATTTTAAACCTTTTCTTCTTTCTTAAATGCTTTGTCATTTTGCAGTAAAATTAAAAAAAATAATAATAATAATCAATCATCTAAGCTAACCATTTAGTATATCTATATTCACCAAAATACCATCAATTTTTGTAATTCAGATTTTAATCCTTAAGTAATTTACTTTGTTTTAATGTTATTCGTATCTTTTAACATGTCTTCTTCCTTCTAAATTTATTTATTATTAGCTAATTAATACTTTCAAATTTCAGGCAATTTTTTCTGGCATACTTATGAAACTAATTCTAGCAGTAATATGACATACCATCACGAAATTTCAGGTATTTTTTACTTATGTACGCTGCTAAATAAATATAAAATACTTGAATTTATTTTAAAATATCGTTAGATTTTCTTTCTTTAAGCTGCAAAATGTCTGCAGAAAAGAAATTTTTAAATCATGATTGCGAAAAATTGTAATCTCAATCCTAAGTGGAAAAAACAACTCCTATTATAGTTAAAAAAAGTAATGCTTTGGGGATTTTATATATGTAAAGTCATATGTAATTGGCAAATTTTTATGCTTTCAAGTGGTACCATAATTAATTTACTCTCAGCACAACCAGTGCACACTGCACGGATAGCCTGAAATTTTCTTAAAACACACCTGGAAAAGTCAGGGAATTTCATTCTCCTGTTTGAGTAGCAACCCTGTAGTTATGTATAAGTCATATGTAACTGTCAAATTTCTGTGTTTTCAAGTGGTACCATAATTAATTTACGCTCAGCCAACACGCACTATGCGGATAGACTGGAAGTTTCTTAAAACAAACCTCTAAAAGTCAGGAATTTTCATTCTCCTATTTGGGTGACAACCCTGCATCATACTTTTAATCTTCGAGAAAAATTTGAATTTCAGTTATAGAATTCACAGTATCCGAATTAGAATTAAAATTATTTGCAGATGCATTTCATCTTGCTTTTGAGCCATAGCATTAATAAATCATCGCAGTATATAATACTTTACTTGCTTCCACTTCATTTTTCAATTCAGCATCATGACAATTGTTTTAATAGATGATGTCTTTTATGCATTTTGAAATTAGTGGATTGACCTAGATTTCCTTTGTCACTCTATTGTAAACGTAATGATTAATATTACTGAATCATGTTATTCTTCACTAATACTACAAGTTAAGCATGATTTGAGTCAGTCTTATTTGAAAAAAAGAATGAAATGAATAGCTCATTTTTGCAAGCTACAATTTGCTATTCAGAAATGTAAAGCAAATGGCAGAAAAGAAGGCTAAGCAAATAGCCAATACCATTTAACTAAGGATAGCATAGTGACGTATTCTCTTCATTAGCATGTGGGATGAGAGGTTTGTTTCTTATTTTTTCAAGGGCTTTTATGGCAAATGAGATCTCGTGTGGAGAATGGGGTTCAACTCAGATATTAACAACAGGATCCTAGCAGCCAACATGTACTACATGCTCCTCCAATTTACTTTAAATCTGAATCCTTTGATTGGCATACCTCTTCAATCCCTGGATCACACTTTTAACAAATACGAATAAGTTCTTCACCAGCTTTGACTATATTCATCCATTGTTTAGGGATAAGCATTAACAAAATTGGCTTATGTGATATCTTCTAATAAAAGAGAAACTAGGCAATCCAGAAATATCTCATTCTGTCAGAAAATTTCTTTAAAAAAATACCACCTTTAGTTTTTATCAAGTGGTGATGCAAGAAAAAAATTTTTGAAGGTGCATATGGCCCATTATAACCCTTCCTGGATACACCGCTGACTGTGCTCTTACCTGATGTGATAGTTTGTACTTTCTCTGATTTTCAACTCTATTCCCCCCTCCAGAACTACTATCCACAAATGTAACTGACAGTTGTGGCATTATAATGTATTTCTTCTGATGTGCTGCTGGTACCAAAACAATGTAATGAAACCTTTTGTGAACAAATGCAGTTATGTACAACAGGTGTCAATTTAGTTATCCGGTGTTCATTCTCTAAACAAAATAACAGCCAAAACAGCTACCTTCTTACAGCCATAATATTTCAGTTGATGGTTTATAGACTACTTGTCTGCTTATCATTTGAATGGCTCAAAATGTAATCATTTACAAACTTAAACATGGGCACTTACAGTGCAATTTATAAATCGCTGCATTATCCTCATGATGCAAAATTTTTTCTTTAGGCAGTATATTTTGACCTATATCTTCAATGTTAACTGTAAGTAGTTTTCCTCTGTTCTCTTCCCACCTGCCGTCCAGATATTACTAAATATCCTGGTCATGTAAAAGACTGGAAATTACTATTTTAGGTAAATAAATAAAAAAAAAAATTCAAATACCCAACAAACTTAACATTTCAAACCTATTTAGTATTTTACTGAAAATAGCACTCTTTTTAGTTACTAATGACTTGTAACAATATACCTATTAATTGAATAAAAATATGAAGGTGAGATAAATGAATGCTAATACACATCAGATATACTCAACTATAAATTTTGTAATTTTTTATTATTGGATCACCTTAGTTTATACAATCTGGATTCCTGCAACTACATGTTGACCTTACAAATTATATGGATATTGATAAATCCAAGTTTATGTAATACTGGGTGCAATACAAAATATAAAGTTATACAAAATATCTTATATATACACATACATATATGTACAAACATTTTTTACATTTAATTCTGCACTTCTGACAAAGTAAGAATTGGGAATTTGAATGAAGGACCAGCCTTCTTCATGTTACATACTTTTTATATTAATTGCCAACATATGTTTTATTTATTTTTTTCTGATTTATTGCATTGAAGTTGTATCGGCTACATTTCAAAAGAACTGTGAAGAAAATAGCAAAAGCTGTGCCAAAATTAATAATATGCATATATATTTCAAAAACATACTTTGATCACCTTTACAGGTTAGAAAAAGAAACTGATAAACAAAATAATTTCAATATGAATATTCATTCATTGAAAATATTTCATGTTTAAAAATGCCATATAAATAATATAAAGCATACTATTTACAGTTGCATTTATTGACTATAAAAATGACCAGTGACAAAAACATTTTCATGCAGATATATCAGGCATGAAAGTGCAAGTTGGCAAAAAAAGCTGAACAACGCGCGGACACAAAATTACACAAAAACTAAATGCGTAAAAAAGTATTAAGCATATGCATATAATTAAACTAATACTTGTACTTACTATTTTGCTATTAATTTTATCTTCCACTTGTTAAAAAAAGTAAATCACCAAGAGATTGTAATGAATTAACCTTCTTTAAGATGCTCTTTATGTAACTTAATATAACAGTTGATAAATGAACGATGTACACAACACACTAATATACATATTTATGTTATATATTACTGCCTATTTTCAGGCAATGACAAATTTTAGAGATAAAATATATATATACCCCCCACACACACACATTTGCCGGTCGTGATTCTCAACGGTTCTGCATCGATCTCAGAAACAGCCCGGGTGACGTTAAAAAAAGCGGAATTCCACGAAAACACGGAAAACTTTCATGCCTGATATATGTGCTTTTCACAAAAGGGAAGACATCAATAAAAACATAGTAATCCCTCAAAAGTTCTTCTACTTGACATTTTTTAAGATTAGTATGAAACTTCACTGTAAAGAGCAGTGGAATAACATGAAATGCACCATCTCTGGCATGGAAAGTACTGCTTTCGGAAACAGGCATAAAAAAATATTGTAGGTCTGTATTTCCAAACAAGCATTAACACTAGAACGACCAACCTTCCTAATACCTCAGAACAGCTACCTATGTCATTTTAACTGTAATTAAATCTTCAAATTTCTATTCTAATCCTTAAGAAACTAATTCATTGTGCTTTATAATAAGTAATTTATAAATTTACATTTCTGTTAAATTGTAATTATAAAATGATTATTTTATTTTACAGAAAAATCTAACTTCTAGAATAGAAACAGATGGCTGAAATTTCATTCAAAAAATGTAAATTTCTTAGAAAACTTGACAATATAATTTTCAAACATAACATTAACTAAATAAATGAAAATTATATATATTTCTGTTAGCAATTCAGTTATAGACATATTTTCTACAGATACAGAAGCAATTTTTTTAAATGTAAATAATTTAATTCCACTTGAACATTCATACTTTTACCCCATTTGAACTTTTTTAATTCTAGCCTAAAAATAGCCTATACTAAAAAGCTATTAATCGTTTTAATACTTTGAAATAGAATGCAGTTTCATTTGAGCAGTATCTCCTGACAGCCTTGAATGCAATATTCTTAATTTTCTAGAGAGAATTTAACACTCTGTATGAAATGTTTATAATTTTTTTTTTGTATTACTTTTATATTGAAAAAAATTAATCTCACTAAATTTCTTATTTCATATGTATGTTTTTAATAAATATGTATACTTTTAAAAATTGTATTCCTAAATTTGTTTTTCTTTAAATCCAAATTTCAAACCTTCTTTATTAGCTCTATTAGTCTGGAATCAGCATTTTACAGCGAGTCATTTTAAATGTACGAATTACTTTTCAATTGTTGTCACCAAATATTACTGCCCTGCATTATATTTAAAGAAACTAAATAATGAAGCATCTACATGAATGTATATATGTTTTTTTGCAATGTGAAAAAACAACGGTAACTAGAGCCATCAAATTTTGAATAACAGAGTCCTCCACCCGAACATGGGCACCTAGATGCCCGAATTTGAAATTTGTTTCATTGTCTATTTCATATTTTGTGAAACTTTAATGAATTTTTAAAAAACTCAACAATTTTAAAGCGAGCAGTAGAAACACTGTACAGAATAAAATATTTTTAACTCCACTGTGCATGTCTATTAGAAATTCTAAAAATATGCTGTTTTTAAATGTTTCAGTTTAGTATGGTGTTATCCCAAACGTGAATATGTCTGAAATTTGGTTTTTTTTTTTTTTTTTTTTTAAAGCTGCCAGAAGTTAAGATTGTTGAACACTAATAGTTTGATGCATGTTTAAATCTCAGTGAATAATACCAGCTGCATGGTTTTATTATTATTTCCCCACTATATCCTGAATAGTAATTAGGTTTTCTTAAAAAGTTCTCCACAAAAACATGTGCCCTTAGGTAGATATTCCTCATGTGGTTTTCCTAAATCAATTAATCTAACTGATTATTACATGAAATATTCAAGAAAATTTAGAATCCATCCAAACTCTAACTTTCAATTTTAAAGATAAGAAAAATTCATTGGAATTTTAAAAAAAATTTGAAATAATACTTATTGAATTTTATTATTTGCACAATTCCTTTAGTAATTACTGTATGTAGTTTTACATGAAATATGTTTAACTATGATGGAAATGATCTAAATACTAATAGCTTCAAAATCTAACATTCTGTAAAATACACAAGTTTCATACATACATATAGTTTTAAATAGCAATTAATTAAATATAATTTTGCATCTAGTACAAAATACATATAGTTTCCAGTTATTTCATTGATAGTGTCTCTTAACACATTTAATTTTGTTTTTTTTAAATTTGTTTCAAGAGTTTTCATTAAGCTTTTGCAATGTGCTTTAGGATAATCAATGCGGTAGTGATTTTCTGCTTTTTACTTTGATGTATGTGAGATGCCAGTAGTTTCATATATATGAAATAAAGGATAGCTTTCTTTATTTTTCAAACTATTACAATTTCTTTTTGAATAAACTTCACATTTTCTATAAGAATTATTTGGTACTTATAACTTATTTTACTAATACTAATGTGAAGAAATTATCAACTATTATGTCATTTATTTCTATATGATTCTGCAAACAGTAGCATGAGATGTTCCATGAATCCTTTAAGCTCAAGCTGAGCTCTAGTTTCCCGTAACCAAACAAAAGCTATTAAAATACTCTTCCCCTCCTAAATCAACATAAACCAAAATATTTTATACTTATCTACTTAAGATAAAATTGGAAATAACTATTCCATAACCGTAGATGTCACGTTACTTCCAATAGGTCAGGCATTCATACTAAACATAATGGAAAGTAACTTAATATTATACCCTTGAAAAAAAAAAAATGAAATCAAAATCACATTAGGAAGTTTATTCACCTAACCAATAAACAGAGACAACTTCTTTTAAAGTTTTGCTTTGTACTGAAATTGCACCAGTGAATATTTCTATAACTGGCTGTAGTATTTCTTTAAATTCAAAACTTTCAATTGTGTGCACTACATGTAAACTGATTAAAAGTAATATGGAATTATTAAAGCCTAAAAAATTTGCAAAAGAGACAAACTGATACACAAGCTTCAGTTTGAAATGATATCAATGGATGTTCTAGTGTTAAAAATATTAAAAAATTGTTCAGAAAACAATGATTCCTCTTCTATCCCAAATGTATCAAGCTTGATCATAATACGGCTCGAAATTTAGAATTTCAAAATTTGGAAAGGAAAGCTGCCAGATCATTGACTGTTAGGAACTAAGACCTTAATTTTACATGCACATGCATTAGGAATACTATATAATACAAAATATTTCTCATTTATCAAACAGCTTTAAGTATACAAAGTATAGAACATTATTTAAATAGAGAATTCAAGATAAAAAGTATCACAGTAGTATTTGAATAAAAAAGCACACAACAATCAGAAATACTTATTCAAAAGTACTGGATAAAAAGTAATTCATGCAAATAAATTGCTGAAAAACGCATGATTTTACTATAACAATCAGCATGTATTTCATTCTCAGTTATTATTTAAAATAGTCAACATTAATACATACACATAAATAAGAAACAAAAGCAGAAATCATACTTAAAAGTAAATTTTTCAATATGACCAGAATTAGAAATAGATTGAGTTCATAAAATTTAATTAATTATTGTATCAACTTGCTAAACATAGAAGATAAACTCTCAGGATGTCTCATAAGTAATGTCATTTTTTCGACAGGACTTGTTAAAACATATTCTAACATGTTTAAAGAGGTTATTTTGATAAATGTATAAATTCAATTAACCAAAAAAAAAAAAACCTTCCTTCAGATAAATTCTGGCTTGCAAACAAGCAGATACTAATTTACTCTAATGAGCCCTCATGATAATGGCAGTCACAGAACAAACATGCCATACAAGTATAAAAAAGGAAATAAGTGCAGAAAATGAGGAGGAAATGTATGGTAAAGACATTTTGAATAGGCAAAAATGGTTCTGTAAAGAGGCAGCCTTTTATTGAAAAATGCTAACTACTGTGTGTGTGCTGTCTTTTGCTAATAATACATTGAAAGGAATCCATTTACAGCAGTTGAAAAGTCAGCAGAAAAGGTTAATTCATCAATTGTCCACTGCCATTTGAAGGAACCTGGAATTTGTTAAACAAGTAGATTCCACATGAGCTTGTAAGCACTAACTACAGAGAACATTTAAATATTTGAACTGCTCTTTGTTGTAAGCAAAGTTTCATTGGTGGGAAAGAATATATTATACATATAAAGCACTTGGAAATGGAGCTCCAAAATTTTTCCTCCAATATACCGGCT
This sequence comes from Stegodyphus mimosarum, assembly GCA_000611955.2. Classification (NCBI taxonomy): domain Eukaryota; kingdom Metazoa; phylum Arthropoda; class Arachnida; order Araneae; family Eresidae; genus Stegodyphus; species Stegodyphus mimosarum. The sequence continues at coordinate 171,545 of KK116272.1, forward strand.
AATTTTTTTATGAGTCCCATTAACAGCCTAGTCCTATATTAGAAGAATGTTATGGATTCAGATACAAAATATAAAGTGGGTTAAATTACTATCTTGCTTTACTTTCTCAAAACCTACTTCAAAAAATGACATTACTAAGAGATGACCTGACAGAAGTTTTTAAAAAAGATGAACAAACACACGTTACTTCATTTATCAATTGGTTACAATTAAAAATGAATATAAAATGGAAAAAATACTACACTTTTAAACTCCAAGCACTAATACACACCACATTTGAAAATGAAGCACACAATTTTGCAAGGAAAGACAAAATTCTGAAACGTGTTAAAGCTGAATGAATGTCATAATCTAGTGATTTACACCATCTTTTGGAAATGATTAACTTCCAGTGATATACCAGTAAGTATATTTTGTGTTTTGATATGATATATATTAATGTTATATTTTTTCTTGCAAGGTTTTGCAAAAGATCATGAATATTTACTATCACTTTCAACTGATGCTGGCAAGCTGCATTCCAAAGTTACTGCTGTCACTACTGAAGTTATATTGGATAAGCTTGGAATGGCACATCAGCAAAATTTAAATGAGGCAGTCGCATACTAAACTTAACTGGGTTAAAACGTAAACTGCTACTCTATAATTTGCATTCTCATTGTTCATTTGCTTCACACCTTTTACTGACAAGAAAAATTGCATACTCCCATTTGAAATACCTTGCATATTTAAGTCCTTTTACATATCTAATTTTTTGAAAGGAAAGGTAAGGTAAAGATTAAACTTTTAAATCTCTCAGTTTACTTTTAGCCAGAAAAATTTCTTAATATTTTTCCTTAAAAATGTTTTGCAACACAGTAAAGCATATAATACATCTCCACATAAAACTAAATTTTTCCTCATTATCTAACAATATTACTGAAGTCAAAGCATCTTAATAATAATTCAGTGGAAGACTATTTTGGACTTTTCACCGATAAATATGCTTTTATTATTTATTTACACATGTAAATAGTTATTTTTTTCTATTTATACTGAACTGGGCTAAGCAATATGTATATGACTTCAATGGGTATCCCTCCTCCTCCACCTCGTGGCAGAGGAGCTAGTTACCATTGCCTGCAGCTAAACATGAAGGATAAATGTGATCGTATTCCTTTTTATTGAAATTGTTGATTGCAATAATATCATTCTATGTATCTGTAAATGTTAAGAGTAATATGAACATTGTTCTTGAGATAACTGTTGTTGGAAATGGAATTCCTTGGTGAAAAGGTACAAATTACATATATTACTAATTGATAATAAAATTTTCACTTTTTGGAGGCTCATGGATGAATACTATTGAAGGGGGGGGAAAAGCTATCAACATGTGGAAATAAAATAAATAATGCAATCGTAACACTGAAAATATGAGAATTATTCATCATACACACAAAGGAAAGTATACAAAACTTTTTGCTATAGGTGACTTTTGACTGACAAGCTTTAATGAATAACTTTCTGCCTACATGTGTGGGTCAGCCTTAATGAGTTTTTCTGTTTTTAATCTTGATTTTAAAATGACAATGGCATTCCATAAACTTCAAACTTTATCATAAAATTTTAACTTCAAAAAGTTCAAAAGCAATCTAGGATTACAAGAGAATATGGCATTCCTCTTAACAGCTACATTCATGAAAAAAATTTCCCAAAAAAGTTTTTTAATGATGTTTGTATCAACCAAAATTATCTAGAAATGGTTGAAAAAATCAAATTTTATATATAGGACAATCAAGTTTGCTTTGATTTAAATATTATCTCTGAAAATGCAATTCATTTATTACATATAGTTATTTAAGAAAATCTTAAAGAATTTTTTAAAAATTTGGAATAAATTAGTTTACAACAAGCAATGATTAGATTGTTTCAACCTTTGTTATATCACTGGCATTCCCTGATTTATGGTGAAAAGTCATCACTATAATTTGTTATAAAAATGTCTCTATTTAAAGAATATAAAGATTTCCCCTCCCCCTTAAATTCACCAACATTTTAATTAAATTGTCTAACAGCTGCATAACTTGACATAACAGCTTAAATAATGTATGTGAAGCTATCAAGGTTTTAATCAATTTTGATTAAGGAATCCAGACCAATGCTTTTTTCCTCAAACTGGATTACAAAATATGGTGAAACACATTGCATAAATAGTGTTTCAAAAGTGTTATTGTATAAAAGGACAAAATATCCACAAACCAGATCATAAAAAATGACAAAACTTGATTAATTAAAAACATCCATTTAAATCTCATCAAAATTTTAATTTCCTCATTACACAAAATTAGAGACTTCCAATATTTTTTTCACATCATTGCTACCGAAAAGCAAAAGTCAAGTACTGATGTTAAAGTATCTTAGAACATCAAAATGAATTCAGTAATGGATGCTAGAAGTTATTATCAGAGAATACTTTGTCTCAATTATATCTTATAGAATTGATAGCAATAAATTAATAATTTGAAGATAATATCACATTTGATGCTTGCATTATTAACCTCTTCAAGCTTTTAATTTTAAAAATGGAAAAATAGCATGTCTGTTTTGAAAATATTTAGATTTTGTAATCCACACAAATCTGTAGCAAATGAGTATCATGTGGGATTTATTAATTTTTTCTTTCCTATCCTTGTAAAACAAGAATAATTGCTATCAAATAATAGTTTACATGAATGGTTCTCAATCTTTTCATAGACTTTAACCATGATTACGATATCTTAAATATGTATGTCAAAAGCCTGATGTACCTACTAAATAAAGCTCTCCAAGGGAATTTCAAAAGACTTTATAACTTACCTGACCATATTTTAAAACATTTTCAATATATTTAAAAAGCATATTTATATTAAAAACATCTCAAAGTTATTTAGGTCATAATGTTATACCCTGTAATGTTCCCTTTTTCTGAAGAACACTTGGTCGCTTACCCTCGAAAAAGGGGCCTCTTCTCACCGTCACAGGTAGGAGTAGGAGGAGATTGAGATGGGGAAAAACAACAGAAGAGCAGACATGGACTTGCACGCTCTACTATAGTGAAAAGGTATTTTAAAGTTTTTCTCGGATGTAATTTGTATACAGTCATATATATTAGTAAATATTTAACCTAGAACAGGTCTTGTTTATTTGATGATGTTACAACTGTGTTATAACCCCAATAATATTCTTCATTGAAAATAAAAATAATCTCTTAATGAAATAAAATAAAAATTAAATTTTACTGTTTTCACTAAATTTTTATCGAAAATAGAGGAAAAAAATTAACCTGAATGCAAATTTTCTGATTTTTCTTCCCCTTGATATACAAATAAAATTCAAAGTTGATGTGCTTAAAAAGAAGAGACAAGCCCTCACAAAATGCTGTGCTCCAATGTTTCAAAAGAGAGCACTACTGATACTAGTAAAGGAAGTTTGCATCATCTATGAGGATAATGCTATTAAAAGATGAACAATAAACCACTGGTTGGGGAAACATTTGATTCTTTTAAGGAGAAAGTCTACCTGACAGATTTTTCTGACAGAAAGCCACCATCCTATTTTCACCAAGCTGTTACAAAGTGTCCAGAATGTTGGAGAAGAGCAGTAGAACAAATGGAAATTATATGGTAGAATAAAAAAAAAATACAGTTTAAAAATTTGAGGGAATTTGTTGTGATCTTTATACAAAAGTTTCAAATATCCACTATATCCAAGTACAGCACACATTACACTTTATAATTCAAACTCATTTTGAAATGACTACAATTTTGTGACATCTGAGATGTGTTGAATTATGTTCTGACTTTCATAATAAATGATATATTCTAGCTTCTTTATTCTGGATTTGAGGAATTGCATGTATGCATAATCTTCATTATTTACAATGATGCAAATCATATATACATATATATATATATATATATATATATACACAGTCCAG
>KK116272.1:176245-191890 GCA_000611955.2 Stegodyphus mimosarum
GCGCATTGTTTTTCCTCAGGATGATGGCATCTTCCAGCAGGACAATGCGAGGTGCCATACAGCTGCCAGTGTACGTGCGTGGTTCGAAGAGCACCAGGATGAGTTTACCGTCCTCCCCTGGCCAGCAAACTCACCTGACTTAAACCCAATCGAGCATCTGTGGGACCATCTCGATCGAGTTGTTCGCGCCATGGATCCTCAAACGCGTAATCTAGCGCAGCTGGCCACGGCATTAGAGTCGGCATGGCTCAACATCCCAGAGAACACCTTCAAGGACCTATGTGACTCTCTTCCTGCACGTCTCGCAGCAGTCCGCTCTGCGAAAGGTGGTTATTCTGGCTTTTGACAGATGGTCACATTAATGTGACTGGACTGTGTATGTTGTGTTCTATATGGACAGTTACCTTGAAAATTAATGCCCAGGATTATATTTTATTGCTTAGAAAAGCACAAACAGTTTGGAATTCTGGAAAGGTTGATCCATTAATTTAAAAAAGGAAATTAAATGTATTCTGAAAGAAGCATTTATACAATATGCTGATTACATACATATATATAAAAAAAAGTTTCCCAAAAAACTCTGTCTTCATAAAATTTAATCGCACAAATCTTGTTCTGTCCTGTGAAACAACTACTTTCATTGCTGTGAAGAAATTAATAGATAATTTGCCAAATGTACACTTCAGCTAGACCATGAAGTCAGAAACCATCAAGTAATTGTCTTACACAGAAACAGAAAAGCGATGTAAACTTAAAAATAACTATCTTTATACACAAATAAAAAACTAATGTAAACGTTTGAGCTGAAATATTCAGGCTAAATGAAGATGAAAACAGAAATATACACAAAACTGCTTTAATTTGTACAGGCAAAAAAGCACTCGTGTGCCTTGCCATAATCAAGTAAACCAAACCAAAGTCCATAGACCAAACCAAGTCCATAGACCCACTGTAGAAAGCGCAGCTAATAATGTAGCAATAGTATGATAGAATGTAGCATATCACTGAATGCTGACAACCTAGATGCTTTGATATATTATTTATTCTCATTAAACTAAAATACAGGCAAAATTTTTGCATTAGAAAATCGTCCTCAGGGTTCTACTACTAAAGGCTTAAGGAATAATTTATTGAACAGATGGAACACTCTACATTCCATGAAATTTTTCTTCTAACTAGCAATTTCTCATCTTCAACCTAAAGTATGTATTAATAAACACACTTTAGGTTCTAATTTAATATTTGAAAGATTGAGTAAAAACTGACTGTCCACATCAAAATAGCTTGCTGGTTATATTGAACTTTCAACTGTTAGCAAACAAAAGTATCTATGCAGCAATTTTAGATCTTAACCCCTCCCCAAAACAACAAGCTAAACACAGTAATTATTTTAAAGTGTTGAGAAACCAGAAAGATATCTTAAAGATCAAATTTTGTGTATGTATGTAAATATGTGTGTCACATTAATATTCTGAATTATTTGACAGTGAGTTAGATTTTTACTCCAAGATAGTTTTCAGGGTTTTTGAAACAGGTTACAATCATCCAGATGTAGATGTTACTGTATGCCAAAAGGTTACGGTTTTAAAGTTTTTTGTTTAAGCTTTAAAAGTCAATGACTGCTCATGCACCTTATACTCTAAATTGCTTGCATACCACAGTTTTAGAACCACTCGTCTATACATAAAAAAAAAAGGATACACAATAATCAATAAAAAGAAGGATAAAGAAAAACTTAAAACAAAAAATGATAGCTTTTGAAGTCATTATTATCAATCCTTTCCACAAATTAATTCTTTTTGATAGATATATATAAATGGCTCAATAAATTTACACAAAACTACTAATTTCATACACAATACGTTTTTAACAGAAGTCTTTTGCAATGATTTTATTTTCAGAAAAAAAAAATTTAAGAACCATAATAGGGACTAAGAAATATTTACTTATTTATGTAAACTGAAATACAGAAATTTAATAATATCATTCAGTTATTTTTAAAATCATTTCTATAAAAATGAATGAAATATTCCCTCAAATTATTAAAAGCAGCAAACTTTTGTTTGCATAAGACAAGCAATAAATTTTCAAGATTGGAAAATATGTGTTTAACGACTTAAAAGTAATTTCACATTATTTTCAGTACTGGACTACAGCATTATCTATAAAGGTATTTTGAATACGAGAAAGACTTTAGTGTTAATAATATTCATTATTTAAATGATTAATTGAACAATACTTATGTTATACAATAAAAAATACCATATGGTAATTTTTCACACTGCCAGTTTTTTTTTCAGTTTATAAATACACCAAAACTTGCCATGGCAACCACCTCTGAAAGTGATAAGAATTTATCGAAATATAAATAAAAAAATATCAGGATTAAACATCTGCCTGTCTGAAGTAACTATCTCCACAAAAAACCAAAACTGTCTGAAACCATAGATAACTCTCACAGTGAAGTTTCACTGTACTTCTAAATCTTGTTTTCAAATAACTTAAAAGAATCACATCATCATATGAAACTAAGATTGTCAAATTAAATTGATTAAATTCAAATTTCTGTAAAATTCACATCATAAATGGGGGGGAGAAAGTTTTTTTCCCCACTACAATGTAAATGTGTATGTATGTGTACAATACATCTAAATTAAAAAAATTCAATTTCCAACAATTTTCTTTCTATCAGTAAGTAATATTGGCAAAATCTGTTTGACAAAGTAATTTTTTCTGGGAGGGGGTGGTGGTAAAAACAGAATATTTATTATATCTCCTTTACACCTTTCCTTAAAAATTCCATTTATAGCTAAATTGAATGTACCTTTCACCTGGTACACTACATACATCATTTTAATTTATGAAGACAGTTACAAAACTTTACAGTCTGTAAAAGCATTTCAGAGCTACCAAATAATTACAATCTTGAATCAGCAGCCAATTCAAATGAAAACCATAAAGAAATACAAAACAAAAATTGTAATTATAAAAATGGAGAGTACTCATTTCACAAATAAATACATTAAAGTACAAATATAAAGGCAGTTTTGTTTTATAAAATTTCTTCAACCAATAAAAAAATGTATGCAGGTTTTTTAGAATTTGTAATCACTGTAAAAATATTATAAAATATAATAATGATTACCAATTATTATAAACACATTTCATGAGAATGAAATATAACAAAAACATTTTTCTGAGTGTGTGATATCCAATGTTACTTTCATGCAAGTTTCACTAAAATGTAGTTGCTTAGAAAATCTTCTAAAGAAATACAGATTTATATTATCACATAAAATTGGAATGTTTTTATCACAAACAATATCATTAAAAAATTAAATTTTAAGAAAATACCTTATAGCATTCTGTTATAGTATATTTATTGTTTAACTTATTGTAAAATATACTTCAATTACCATAATTACTCATAACTTCGTGTAATTATGAGATAAAAGAAGTGTTTAAGTATAAAGTCCATTAATTTTATATACAAATGAAAAAGTGCCATATTAAAAGCAATTGAAATAGTATATCAAAATAATACTATTTCTTTCCTGACTTTTTTTTCCATAACTTTTCTTTAGCCTTTTGTTCCTTTTCAAGACTTTTTTGCAATTTTTCCAGATGAAGTCTCATTTCTTTTACCTTTTTCTTGATTGTGCTTCTTTCAGCACTACTTAGAACACCGAGAACCTATTAAAAAAAAGGATGACTTCTCCCTCATGTTATTAGAACAAAAAACATGAAAGTGGCATTTATACATTTTGTAAAACATAGACAAACTTTTATTTCATAATCTTTCTAAGTTAAAATAAGTAAGTGTTATTCAAGTAAGCATATTAATTTGTTCCACAAATCTCCCTCCTTCTCTTTTTAAGCAATAAAGACTAGTTAAGATTTTTCTGCAAAATTTTATCTTAAACAAATTCTCAGAGAAAACAAATAATATTGATATAAATTTAAAAAAAAAAAAAGTTGCGATCTACAAGCTAATTAATGAGAAATATATACAAGTTTCAACAGCTTTATATGGAAAGTCATATTTTCTGGGAATTTCCAAGTTATTACTATGTTATGGAATAGCAACATTTTTTTTCTTTTTAAATAAAATGCATATGTATTTCTGAAAAACAGTTTCAGCCTAATTCCAATAATAGCTTTTAGATGGTATTTGAAGCATAGTTACATGAAAAAGGTTAAATACCTAAGAGCATATATTTAAGGAAATAGATTTTCCTTGAAATAGATAATCTGAAATCTGTATGATTGGTAATAATACAGTTAAGTACACTCAGTAAAAATGTGATGTGTACAAAACAGAAATACTGAGTTACAGAATTTGTTTCATGCATGATTTAGATTTGAAATTAAAGTTAAGATTAATTTGTTAAGACACTTTTTAAAAAATTGCTTTGTAAATTAAGATTTTTCTGTTAGAATACATTTCATCATAATTTTCTTATGTGGACAGGAAAATACAGAAGTCTGAGATAAGAAATTAACTCTCTTTAATTACCAATATAGCAAGATGATGCCCCCCACCCAAAAAAAGAGCTTCTTCGAGAACCTGGCGAAATGATATTAAAATCAATTTATTAAATTCATATGTTATCTTTGTAAATAAAATAAACAAATAAAATTCAATATCATAGCAAGTAAAGTAAAATGTTTGTTTAAAATTCAATACATAGAGTAAAGCTAAATGTTTTATTCTATTTATATGTAAACTAACTAAAGGCGTTTTATTCTTCTCTAGTGCCTTGCGCTAAGATCAAAAATACATTACTTAATATTAATTCATTCTAGAATTTCTCAGTACTAACACAGTGCTATCTCTTTACTTAATTAGTTTCTACATTTATCATCCTGAAAACACTTGATTCATATAATATCAATAAACAGCATTTTTCCAAATACAAGAAATAGCTTACTCTCACACAACATTAAATCATGTTCAATGAAACACGATAATATTGTTACGGAATTAGTGCATATGTAAATAATTTTAGGGAAATTATAAGTAAATCTGTAGTATCCTCTTGTGAAATGTAACATGAAGTGCCTCAAAAAAACAAAGATTTACCGGAAAAATAAGATTACAAGGGCAAATAATTTAACATTGAAGTAAATGACAGCCGGTAATGGCTAGCTTGGAAATATTTTGTCAATTTAACAAGATACTGCCAAGCTAGCAGTGGTTTTGAGGACTAATTTTTGTCACCAAACTTGGTGAAAAATCTCCTAAAGTTGCCAAACATGGCAACATTTGGGTCCGGTCCCTGTATAACTGTAATCCCTATATGTAACTGTAACTGTCCAGCCCTTACAAGTAATTTCAGCTGTCTATGCCTTCCCATAATTTTGAGAAATTGAAGGAACTGGAGATATCTCGGCAGCTGGAGGAAAATTAGAACATCAGTTCTCATTTGTTAGTTTCAGAGCTCATTATGGACTACTGAGAGATCTCTGTGCGAGCTTCGCGCTTTGGACAAGCTTTAGCATTGTGTAGTGGTAGCTACTAATTGTACTCTGCCCTACTGTGAAGAGCTGTATGAATACTTTTGTGGAAAGCTTCAGTGTTTCTTTGGGGAAAATAAATTCTATCAAATTTTTTTAGCTGTCATTGGTTCTGTGTGCCTTCAATCCATTACAAACCTGTATGCACATAACAATACAATCATATCAAAACACCAGAGAATATTTATTAATACAACAGTAAATAAATTACTAATTTTAAAATATATATAACAATTCATATACCATATATTAAATCTGACTGAGCATTCTCAGCTTAAGCACGAAACCATTCCAAAACTCAATAAAAGCTCATTGGTACCAAAAGGTCAAGTGAAAATCATTAATAGCCTATAAATAATTAATTCCCAATCAAAATCACAAATTTATCCAGGCTTGCTTGTTCAGCCGTTGTCTAAAGAAAGCATGGTGATTTAGCAGAACACAGGATAAATAAATAAATAATAATAACAAGAATTATCATTTAAACACATTCATTATCTCGGTTAACCATTACAATATAACTGGGATAATTGTCCAGGTTCTTACAGAAGCATTCCCTTAAAGGTAAATTACACACATTTCAACTGAGTAACATACAAATTTCAATTCCAAATGATTCAGGAACAAAAAAATGATTTCATCTTCTGAACATTTACCAAGGTATTAATTTAATTCCTTTATATAAATATTCTTAAAATCATTAAAACAAGAATATTTTACTCAAGAGATGCTACAAATTTCCTCAATTAATAATTTAATTCATTGCCTAACTTAAACATTAAAATTACTATTTTTGCTCTCAAGTTTAACTACAAAAAAATTTTCTACTCATTGAACATAAGATATTAAATTTTCAAATTTATTTTTCTTTTACTCTGCCTTCTAATCAAATAAAGTAACATTAACACAATAAAGAAAATTAGCACATATAAATTTGTAAACACATCTAAATTTCTATTAATTAATTAGAATTAGCACATCTAATTAATGAAAAATTAGCACATCTAAATTTCTTCTATAGTTATTAATTTAATTTACTACTCAACAGTTAAACATTAAAATTTGTATTTCCATTCAATAGATAACCTGCAAAAATCTCTTCTCGAAGTACTTTCCATGAAACTAATATAATTTATAAAATCCAATCTAAATATAAAATTTCACCATACATTTAAATAAAAATAACAATAAAAGATAAGCAAAAGAAGGGTGAAATTCTAATCACACAGAAGCCTACCTCCATTCCAGTTACATTCCTCTTCTTTGAATGGCCCATGGGAATTTGATGAAACACACAAATGAACCTCTGATGGAAGTTCAATTTAAAAGCCACACTCAGAAACCAAGGCTATGGATCCTTTGCTTGCTTTATGCAAACCACCTATCCTTTACAAGATTTGACTGTCTAGAGAGTTATGACTTACTTGAAGCTAATGATAACCAGCCAAAAAATTAAAACCATGAAATCATACTCCTGAGCTCAAATGATAGCAACAGTCTCCCAGCACTCAGAAACAAATACGAAGACCATCGATCAGAGAAATTCTCTTTCCCATTTTTGCATTATTTTTCCTTGATTCCCAAAAATGAGACAAATTTGTGAGAATCCTCTTAATCCTAGGAAGTACACTAATGAGGCAACTGCCCTTTTCCAAAGACCTACAACACTGCTATTTCTTCAAAACTCTATTACCAGACCACCACATTTCTTTCTGAGATGAACAAACCCGGGCTACAGGCTCTGGAGTGAGGCAAACAGCTCTCATTTCTTCTTCCTTGTATTCAAAATGACAAACAAATCTGAGTCTCTCTTTCTATATAACCTCCAAAGAAAAGCCACTTAAAAATGTACTAGTTAAATAATTAGCTCCTTAAGAAAATTAAACATTCCTAAGCAATGACCTGATATTAAACCCCCTTCACACAGCCAAAATTGAGGTCATAAAATGACTAACCACCCACAACACGGCTTACTTTCAAGGGATACAAATTTGAACCTATTGTTATCTTTCTAAATTAAGATTTTAACAGAATGAACAGAAAATTCCATCAGATCCTTAATGGTAGGAAAATAATGGTTAATGGTTAATGGTTCTCATAAGCTGCAGTTTGAAACAAGCCCCCATATTGCTCTCCCATTTGAAGTAAGCAATTTATCTACAGAAATCTGATACTTCTCTCCTTTTCAGTCAAAGGCAAGCTTAAATGCCCCTTCCCCAATTTTAGTTGGCAAAAAGACACAAAATCTGTTTTTCGCATGCAGCCATACAAACCGATATCCATTCTGCATTGACCATCAACAATTCAATCCAACTATTTTTCTCTTCCTCAGCCGTTTTATGGTTTATAGTCAGTTTTATGGTTACATGTTTTTTTCTTCCGGCCTCAACTAATCCTTACTCTGAGAAACCACAACTAATCCTTACTCTGAGAAACCACAACGACTGAAAAATTAAAGATTTAACAAGGCTAAACTTTGAATTTCCAAAATATTACTTATTAAATTTTAAATCAAAGCACCTAATTTAAATTCCTTTATCATTTAATTAACAGCGATTACATTTCATAATACTTTTTTACATAACATTTAATAAATTTAAACATTATGTTAAAAAAACTTTTTTATAATGAAATTAACCTTTGTTAATTACATAATCAACAAGTGCCACACCTAATTTAAAATTTTTTAAATTTGAGAACCTTAATCTTAGATCTAAGTTCTTGAATCTAATGATTCATATTAAATTAATTAATTGCATTAATTTTGAAAATAAAGTGAAATTCTTATTCTTCTTTAGTGCCTTGGTATTAAAATTGAAATATATTTCCAACCATAATAAATTGTCTCTCATTTCAAAATTCTAAAAGATACTATAACTGTATTTATTGCGCTGCCATACAGACTGACATCCATTCCACACTGATCATTGGCAAATCAACTCCTCTATTTTACTTTTCCTCCCAATCCCTTTCAACCCCCTTTTTAAAACTAAAGTTATGCTCCCCCCAGCCTTGCCTTACCCTAATCTTTAGTCTAAGAACTCACAAATACTGAAAAGAAAAGTTAAACTTTTAATTTCCAAAATATTACTCATTTAATTTTACACCAAAACAATTCCACTTAATTTAAATTCTTCAATCAACTTTGTACACATAAACTGAATTCCTTCATAATATTAATTAAACTTTGTACACAACAATTTCGTTAATTCAAAAAGCACTGCATATGATAAAAGGCTGGTACTTATTAGCAAAATTATTAACCTATGAAATTTATGTAGAGCATCAGATATGTTTTCAATTTTAAAATGAAGCTTAATAATTATGATTTTATTCACACAAAAATTAATTTTTCATATGATGCACTTATTACACATGGGATAGCCACAATAACTATCAGTTATTTATACTGTATACAATATGCCTACGAATTTTTTTTTGTTGTTGTTGCTGTTATTTTGTTTTTTATATGCTAATACTGATGTGAAGGTTTTAAATTTTATGAAAAAATAGAAAATGTATCTTCAGAAAATAAAATTAGTCACATGTATTTCACACTCGTGTGGCAGAAAAAAGCAAATAATAATAATAAAAATAAAAATATCCCACCCCTTTTTCTTTTTATGATGCCTGAAAATACAGTTATAGCATGCTTTTTAGAATTTTCAAATGAGATACAATTTATTATGGTTGAAAATATATTTCAATTTTAATACCAAGGCACTAAAGAAGAATAAGAATTTCACTTTATCTTCAAAATTAATGCAATTAATTAATTTAATATGAATGCAGAAAATTAAATGAATATTTTAGCTATAAGCACAAATTTAATAAAACTGTTTTTAATCTAAATGCAACAAAATGGGTTGGGTCAAATTATTTAACTATGATAAAATATATTAGGCTATTTACCAAAAGAGGAGATTTTCTTAAAAAAAGAAAAAAAATTGACTTTCATTCAAGTTACACATGGGGAAATGGAACTATAATAGCTCAGCCATCTTAACTACTGAGCCATAAGAAAATGACTGTTTCTGACTTAAATTCCTTTTCAGTGGGTTGAATACTATGATAGCAATGAAGCAATCTTCCTAAGTAAGGCCCTAAAAAAAAGCTTTTTTTTTTGGTGAAGTAATATTTTATAAAAAAAAATTTTCAATTAAAAAATTTTTAATTTTGAAGTTTTAGTTTAAGCAATTTTTGCATAGAAAAATGTTTCAAATTTTATGTTCCCAGAAGCTTTCAATACACAGCACCTAGATGGCAGTCTTTCTATTTTCGTTGTGTTAAATGGTACAAATCTTCTTTTTCCTTCTTTGAATTTTCTCTTTTTGCATTGAAGAAACACAGCTTGCCCTCTTTCAGCTTCAAAAATCTTTTGCTAATTCTTCAATCAATAATAATTTAAATTTCAATGGTTGCTTTGGAAGTGGAAAATTTGTAGTTGATATTAAAATGGGGGTATTTGATAAAAACTAAAATATGTAATACCATCATTTAACAGACACTTAAATGAGACTGTAATATTTTCTTTTTTGTCCAGACGAATCTTCACCTCCCTTGTATTTATAACATTTTTAAAATGCTAACACATTCCATTTCTTCAATTTCCGACATTTGTAATTTGTCTTTTGCCCATCCAATACCTCTATAATAAAGTTAGATGCCACTTAAACTGCTATACTATATTTGAGCTAATTAACATCACTAAACGGGATGAATTTGGTACATGTTGTGCATATGTACAGTAAACAAAATTATTAAAATTTTAGAGAATTTTGATGTTTCATTCAGAAGATACAGGTATCTACAGTGAATAAATTAATAAAGTGCTTACCCACCTATTATCCTGTTGATATGTCAGCTTGGGGTGTATCAAAAGGAAGAGAGTTGTAGAGTATCATCAACAAGAGACCATGTTGTATGTCACAGATGAGATCCAAAGAAGTCTTATTATCAAATGAAATGCATTTCAGATCATAACTTTGAACCAGATACTAGTGATACTTTTTGAAATATGTCACAATGATCATAACTTTCCTTTTCTATGCTTTTATTCAATACATAGAAATGTTGTGGGACTTAAAAAATGTTTTGTGCAATAAAGTTGTTTATCATGTAATTTCCTAGAACAGGATTAATATACCAACAATCCTTTAATCTCAGCAATTTTACTAATTACAATATCATGAAAATGTATAAAAATTGCCACATTTATGCAATATCTTCAAATGGCTTCCTAATACTCATTCTAATAGCCTCCCCCCCCCAAAAAAAAATTCGGCATGTAGATTCCTTCACCCGAACATGTGCATCTATTTTGTGTGAATTTAATAATCCTTTTGATTAAAAAACTCAATACTTTATAAGCAATGTACTGCTGCTCAAGAAATCATAAAATACATATCCTTTGAATTTAATCAGAAAATCCACAGATTTATAAGATTTTATGGTAATTAAACAGTTATTATGAGTAAAACTTCTGAGATAACTTCTTTCTACAGGCCTCATCAGAACGTAGATTAATTGTTTTGTGTATTTAAGCTGAGATTCTGAATGTTTAGATTAGAGCTTCTGGCAGCCGCGTCTTGCCATTACTTACTATCGGAAGCTCTACCTAAATTTTGTTCCGGCTTTAGACTTTTGCTAGTCAACGTTCAAAATACATGCTATTAAATAATTTAAGCCAACTAGTCTATAAATGTGCAGTCTCAAACTACATTAACTACATTTGAATTTAACTTCATGTTATGCTGATTTAAATAATCACAAGTAGTGGAGGTTTGTCTATCACACTAACTGTGTCTTTTCCTTCATTTACGACTTGAACAAAAACTTCTTGGAACTTTTAAATTTGTTTCAGACTAGCAATAATTCGCTTCCAGTCTAGTAGGGTCTGCAGGACATTAAAACAAGCTTCTGCATACAGCAGAATCCTATAGATTTAAAAGAAATGTAATGCCACTCAAGGAAACATAAGATATTTAGTGTCTTTCAAATTAAATAACAAAATTGGCTATTTAAAAGAAATATATTTATGTTGCACATGCCAGCACACTGACACTCTGAAAAGCATAAGTTATTTAACTTTTCTTTCAATCTATCTGTTATTGATTACCAAACTAAGTGACTCAATATCCAATTGCAGAAAAACCTACTCGTAATCTGTAGTTACAGTATGGATTTCCTTCAAATTTCCTCTGCTCAGTTTTGGAATTATCAATAATTTCTGATCATGTTAAGCATCCTTCAATTTCTTTATCGTAAATTATATCATTACTATAAGGTTCACCATCATCATTTACTGAAGATGATATTATTCTCCACACAAAGCCAGTGCATTTCATATTTCAAAAATGACTCTAGAGAGCTATTCTGTAACTAACATGACATTAGCTGCAGTTATAACAATACCTACAATGAAATATTTGTGTCAATTTTATGATGTTAAAAGCTTCAGGCAATTTGTTTAACAGTAGTAAATGTACAAGAAATTCTGGTCTCTTCATTTTTGCTACATTTACAATTTCAAGACATCTCAGCTCAAAGGACATAAGATAGTGAATTCATATTATCAATTACACATCTCCTTTTCTATACCAAGAATAAAATTTGTAAAATTCAGAGTTCAAACGCAAGAATAAATATGTATTATTAACATACTTTCAAACGAGAGCTATCGATCTGAAGCAATATTTGGCCAGTTATATCTGAATCCAGGAACTGTGGAACATGATGATCAAATCCAAGCGCTTGCAACCACAAAGCCACCTGCTCAGCTGTCCACTCATGAGCAGGTCCAGATAGCAAGGTATTTGGCTGTTTATCTTCCTGGGAAAAAATAAAATGCAAAACAAATAAATAACATGCAAAATTTCATTAGTGTAAAGCATGAGCATACTTATTTTATTATTTTTCTCATACACTAAAGGAAACTGGAACAAAACATTCAGTTATACAAACTTCTTTATACTTGATTTAAAATAAATTATTAACATTTCCTGAAAATAAAAAACTGACATACAATAACAATGGACAATTTTATTGCCTTAAACCTGTTACTTGTTTTTGACTAATTTTTAGTCTCTAAATCCAAAAATAACCTCACTTTTTGTCTATCGCATCAACTTTTTAAGCTATAGCATATCCTAACTTTGTCTCAAAAGTCATATAAAATATGCATATAAAGGAAAATAAAGGGAAAACTTACCAAATACATTGTTCACAAAGAATAATTTTATTCATACAAAGGCTATATATAGTTATTGCAAGTTAAATTTTGTTTATAAAAATAATAAATTTTTTTACCAAATGGTAAACATACATATTAAAGTAAAAATTTTCGCTCATGGCTTTTTCTGGGACTTACGGATTTTTGCTTATGGCTTAATCTGTGGACATTCTTGCTTAATGCTCCAATACTAATCAGCCATCATATGTACACCCCATCTAAATTGATACTGTGTTTACACGATTTTCAAATCTTGGTGGAATCTCTCACCCCGCTCATCACTGACTGCATCAGGACTATTCAGGAAGTTACCAAGAGGGTGATGCAGAACATGCAATTTGAAGCACTCCAGAGCTTGTGCAAGACCATTTCGATGTAATTCTTTACTCATGTATTTCCAAGAAAGGCTTTGACAATATTTTTTGAATGCCAACCAACCATTCTTTTGAAGTTCTGTCAATGTTCCGATGAAATGTTGTTTAATCTATAAACCATCAAAACACCAGCTGCCAAATCTATAAACCGTCAAGCACACCAGCTTTTATCTTTTCAAATAGCACGCTATGAAATAAGATACATAAGACAGTCTCCTTCAACTGGCAAAGCTCTAACAAATTGCTTCATGATACACAATTTCATATCCAAAGGTGGAAATATAATGTTCTTTCTGTTGACAAGTGGCTGATGTAAAATACTCGTATCAGCGGGTTTCAGGTCAGATCTTGGAAGCCAGTAACTGCACCCAATGCTTCTCACAAGCTTTGGATACACAAAAAAAAAAGGGATACTTGATACATACTTGCTGCTAGCCAAGGAGGAAGCAGACCATTTTAAGGTCAACATACGTGATAAATTGGTGCATATGATATTGCAAGAAAATAATGACTCTCTTTATATCTTCATATTCTTCACACAAACAAACTGAATACCTATCGGGACTGCATCAAATAAATTTCTATTGTGAGGAGGACACATTTCAAGTTCCGCTTTGAGCTACTGATGAACAGTCAGTCGCCAATGTGTTGTGTTATAGGCTGAAATTCCCAACCTTTTCCATTAAACTATGTACATTGTGGAAACATGCAAATCCATCATCTATTCCAAACCATTGTAGGAATGCACTTTCTCTTGATCGAAAGTATGGTATATTAGCTCCTTTTCCAAGCAAGTTTTTCTCCTGCGATGCTAACAGCTCTGAAGCTTTTTTGAATAGCCCAAATCTCATACCAAATTATTCACTGGGTGTATAACTGATGGTAAACTAGGATAGTATAGTTTGCATTTGTTTTTCTTGTTATGTCCTGACTGTTTCACTGTATAAAAGTAACAATCACTCAAATGACTTTCAGGCTCTCGCCAAATGGAAATTTAGAATGTGTTCCCTTCATCCATCTCCGTAATTCTCAACACACTGTCTGCACACTTTGTGAGGAGCCCATGATTTACCTTGCAACACAGTTTTGCAGATTTCTTTGCTCCTGATGAAGAGATACTTGTACCTGTTTGCCCTAGAAATCAATTGAGATCTTGGCAGAAATCTAAACCAAACTCAAGGTTGTTGCATTACTAATTTTATACTTAAATCATATTCTGAAATTACCTACGAAGGCATGAATGCAACTGAAATAAGATTTTAATATCCATACATTCTAAATCAATCAATCAATCAATCAATCAAAAGTATAACATAAAATAATAAAAAAAATAATAATATATGTTGAGCATTTTGTTAAAATAAACTGCTGATGATATATGAACTGATATACGATCTGTTATAAGCATAGTTGGCTTATAACAGATCTTGCAGATTACATGAAGGCAGGCATTAGAGGCACAAAAACAAGCAGAATTGTTTCTGGGATTGTTTAAAATTCCCAAATTTATTTTATTTTTCAATGGAGGGGCACAGCATTGCTTTATTATTACTGGTTATAAAAAATTTAGCACAAATATGATTGGATAACTGGGAATCATTGTTGATACATTATATAATAAAATACATATTTACATAACAACCCTTCTCCTCTTACTCTTATGTTAGCATGTTTTTGTCTTTTGCATTATAAAAGAATCTATGTGATTTTAGCTAATTTTGGAATGATGGATTTCAAAAAAGCCTTAACGTAAAATGTTACTATTTTCAGGACAAAATGGAAAAAAAAACTGAGAAGATACTTTAGGCACATTAACAAATTACGATTAAAATTTCATCTTGCCTATATGGCCTCCACATTACTGTTACTTAATAGCAGAGCAGTGAGTTCTAGAATATTGCATTCTTATATAAAGTCGGTTCACTCATGATTTGAGCGAGGTAGCCTGGATGTGAAAAGCACATAGCGCTGATGATGTGATTCAATGTTTATTTTTGTATTTTTAATATTACTGTATATAATTATTTTAAATTTAGATAATGATTCTTAGAATGAAGTCTGCTGTTTTAAATACATTTCCTAGATATAGTGATGAGCACTACTACAGTTAATTTGGGGGCTTAGCCACGATGTGAAGCTTTCAAGCGCAACATGTTTGAAGCAATGATTAATAATTTGCATAGATTAATTTGAATGAATGAAAGGATGCATTTGCTGTCTGCACTTTTTTTATTTTCATTTTATATTTTATTTATTTATTTATTTATTTATTTATTTTTTTAAAGAAGCTGAATATACCATAATGCTAAAATTGGAAGATTTGGGGAAAATTTAGTTGTAACCCAAACTGCATTCCACTAATACAGTTAAATTAAAAATACGAAATCAAATATTAATATTATTATGCTTACGTATACTTGAGATGTAGGCTCTGGATTAGATACTTGTATTGCAGTTTCTGAGGAGCCACTTTCAGTCGAAAGTAAGGAAGCTAAACTATCTGTTACCAAAAAAAAAAAAAAG
>KK116272.1:191922-236671 GCA_000611955.2 Stegodyphus mimosarum
AAAAAGCTTTCAGAAATGATTGAGATATGAAAATTTTCAAATAATTTTATCGGCTTATAACTTTGCTTTCAAGGTAATTTTTTGAGCCTTTCCACTAATTAGAATGTATAAAAAGTAAACAATATTTTGATATGCCAATAAAATCCAATATGCATAGTTAATATCTTGCCTAAAGGTCTAAAACCTAAAAGAAAAATTATTCTTACTAACTCCATAAGAGCAAAAAACAATTTAAATAAAAAAATTCACTGAAGAAAAGTGTAAAGTCAATTAAAAAAAACTGATACAGATCTTAATATACTAAGACAATTACATGGGAAAAATCTCTTAATCTGGAAATAAAAATGTTTTATTACCATTATTTTAATTATATTTACCAATCTTATTACATTTATACAAAGAAAATTACCAAAAAATCAAAAACCTCTGTATAAAAAATTTTGTATACAAATTGATGATAAAAAAGCCAAAATGTTGATTAAGTCACCCAATTTAGCACTATTTAATAAAAAAATTCACTGTTCAGTTCCATTCCCATTTCTGTCTGAGTTGCTGTTATAAGTTGCTTTTGATGTAATATTTCACGATCTCTTCATTCGCAAAAAAGAAATTATTTTGAAATGTTTATATTTCACTTCTGTCCCCAAAACTTGAGTATTGACTGTTATATTAGAAGTAGGAACAAACTCCAACGATAACATATTAAATACATATTTGTGAATGAATCTCCAAAAACTATTTCTTCATAATGCTAACTTATACTCAAATTGTCAGTCGTAAAAAAACAGACAGAGATGTCACAGGAGTAAAATTATGGACTTTTTGCTGATTCTGGCCAAAATTAAGGACCAAAAATCCTTTAGGACTAAGGAGGTTTGAATCCCGCGAACGGGCTGGCTGCATGGGCGTTTTCGTGGTTTTCCCCATGTGTAACGTGTATACGAGCCAGTTTCCCTTAGAAAGTCCTCCACGAAGGCATCCCTCCCTTTAGGCAGATAGCCCTCGCGTGCTTTGCCATAATTGAATAACCTAACCTAACCTAACCTGTAGGACTAAGAACCGTACAAATCTTGCTTTAAGGTAGAGGCAAACTTTAAGGCTTGGAACTTTTTCTGTTACAAGGTGTTATTTTGCACTTCTTAGAAGGAAGGCTTCTAGGATTGTTCACTTTGTATCTAGTATTATTATTATGTTAAATATTGGTTTTTGTGAAGTTTGATTTTTGGATATTTGGGCAGCCATCAAGTATCGCAAAGAATCTGATTTACTTAAGGAAGTTTGGCATTGTGATACTCCCAAATATTTCTGAGTAATTAAATTATGTGAATTATAACTACAAAATAAAAAGTTCCAATCAAAATTATATTTTCATTTTAAAGAAACCATCTAATCATTCCTTATATATAAATTTAACAACTTTCATGTTATTGAAGGAATTTTAAGCAACGCTGTCACCTTAAAAATACTTCTAACATTAAAAGGAATAATAATTAAAAGCTTTTATGTACCCAGGATAACAGGTGAATTATGCAAAATTGTATAACAACAAAATTTCACATTTAAATACAAGCCATGAATAAATGTTTTAAATTGCTTAATGTGGCTCTAATAGGTTCTCCAACATTCTTGAATGTTTCAACTAACAAGCGTAGATGAATTTCAAGACTTCTCTTTCTACTCATAAAGTTTGCTGTTCGCAACACCCGTTTTCATCTTCACGGCACTGATGTATCATGGAAGCTTTGTTGCTTCCCCATTATAAATTTTTAAATTATTGCCAGAGGATAAAGATTGCTTGAAGAATATAACCAACTTGTTACTTCCAAAATTGCCTGCCCTAGTTTCTTTATTTAAAAAAAAAAAAAAAAAAAAAGAGGGGGGGAGGCAACAGCTCTCCCATTACTGAAGATTTTCCAAAATGATAGCTTGATGTCGTAATAAAATGCTTTGACTAAATAAGCACTAAAATCGAACTCTAGATTAAGGCAATTTATAGGGAAATGTTAAAACATAAAATTAATAAAATGTTCTAGATTGACATACAAAAACAACATTTAAATATTAGAAAATTAGGTAGTAAATGAACTTCGGATTTTTAATAAATTTACTCCTTAAAAACTTTGTAAATGCATGACGTATTCACTACATTTATGAATTTCTTGTACATTTTCCCTTTCCTGCTTTAAACACTCAAGATTTCTAAGTTTCATACATTTTACTCATAAGAGCTACAGAGAATGATTTCCAAATACATCTTTTGAGTAGTTGCCCCTTTCCATCCACAGCTCTCTAGATCAAAGGCATATCAATAAGTTCTGCCATCATGTAGTAGCATAAACCACTCAAAATCCAAAAGAGGAATGATGCCCAGCAGAATGCTTTTTATCTACTGCTCAACAGCACACTATACTGCTTCAATGCTCCATGTTCTGACATCTATTCCATTTGAAAATCTGCTTATTTCAGCTCTCTCTATTTGCCTTCATAGTTTTATCAGATATTTCTTAATCATCCTGTACTCAGCTAGCTGCTTCTAATAATCTTCAGAATTTGTTTTAAGGTATTGCATGTTGTTTAATTACAAAAACTAACTATTCACATTTATACTTTGCTATTTAAGTGTATTACTTCTCAGAAATCACAACAACTCAGAAGAAATATATGTAACTAAATTATTGAGAAGCACATTCAAGTATAAATTAAAATGCACAAAAAAGAAAATACATACCAGCATTATTAGCAGAAACAGAATGCTCAGAATAAGAAACATCGGGAGAATGCGCCTGAGTTGCGGCAGACACATTCAATTGACTAGAAATTGAACATAATGAACTTCGGGAATGAGACACATTTTTGTTACAGCTTTCAATGGAAGACTGAGATGTCACATCATTTGATAGCACAACAGGAACATCCGTAACTTGAGGTTTGTCTTCTGACTCAAAATATTCATCAGAAGAAGTACTTTGATTGACTGTAAAATACCGTACATTAGTAAACATACTTTATTAAATTTTATAACTCTAGATTTAATCTTTAAATCCATTTTACAGAATATTTCATATTCCAGTAATACATTTTAAAATAAAGAATTAAATTAATAATGATTGTGTTACAAATTTCATATATATATAAATAATTCTATTAAAATTATATGTGAAACTAGCGGGCAAGCCCGCCATCTGAGTGGGCTGTGCCATTCATACATATATGTGTTTTTACCTGACCGCATATGTGTGTTTTTACTTGACAACTCGCGGAGAAGCCTGACAGCTGAGTGGGCTGCGCCCGCTTTATTCAAGTATGCATCCACAAGATACTGCATACACGTTACACATGCGGAAAATCACGAAAACACCCATTCAGCCAACCCATTCACAGGAATTCGAATATTGGGCCGAACTACCAGTCTTCAGCGATTTTACCCAGGCTGCATATGCTTTATTGACGTATGCATCCACGAGATACTGCATACACATGCGGAATATCACAAACACACCCATGCAGACAGCCCGTTCACCCGGATATTGGACCGAACTGCCAGCGTTCAGCGAATTTACCGCTCAGTCACTAATGGGCCCTTGTATGAAGTGTAATTGAGAAAATTTTCGGGTATGATATTCCAACAGTGGACTCGTTATTAAAATCCCTTTATTTAAATTCTTTTTTGTAAACTTCAACTCCTGTCTAAAAATTTTATACCCACCTCTCTTTCCTAATTTTGTTTCATAACACTAAATATATACCAGCATTTAAATGTCTGTAAAATGGTAAACAAATATTTTAGAAGCATTATTTTACAATTTTTTCATTCCCGCAAGTAATACTTTTTACTGAGAGCAAACCTTTGATTTTAGCTGTAACTGTAACTGCTTTCTGCGCGTTTGTTTACATTTTCAAGCGTGGGTTTTTGAGCTTATCAGTATTCGTCAGTTACCTTTGTTTACCTTCTAAAAATGTTTTTCTAAGGGTGTTCTAAGACTCTTCATAATATTTTATTTGTTAATTTGCTTTACTTTGATTATACCGGTTGATTTCTTTCTTTTTATGTATGCTATCATAATACATACTATTAGCAAGCAGTATCGTAAACCCAAAGCAACACCGTCTAAAAAAACTCATGCATGTCTGAAGAATATTCATGGTAGATGGTCATCTGTAGATGCTGTTATGCCAGAAAAAATTGCTGACACTGAAAATAAATCTTCTTTAGCGGATATGACAAAGGTGAAAGTCCAGCATCAAAATCAATTGCGAATACAACTGCGAGTGTAAGTGCAGCTGAGCTGAAAATAACTATTCAATCTTCATCAAATTCTACTCAAAATGTGACTGAAAAGTGTTCCTATATTTTAATGAACAGCAAAATGTGGTCATCTTTGTTGCATAATGTTAAATAAAATGAATGCTACAACAGTTCTTTAGACGTAATTTCAAAGGGAATGTTTGACTATTGAACTCATTTGCAAATTGTGTAAGAAGGTGTTCAGTTCAACATTTTCCAGCCCATGTGCAAAAGAATCTAAATGTTTTGATGCCAATAAAAAACTTGAAAATGCATTTCTAAAAATTGGGAAAGGTCACGCTGCATTGGTAGTATTTTCTGTGGCTATTGGTATTCATTCAATGGAGAAGAGAACACTTTCAAAATGTTTCCACAAAGAGAAAAAAAAAAATTTAAGATGGCATTCTACAAATTGATGGAAACATAGTGCGAAAGAAGTATGAAGAATTAAATGTTGACAATGTAAATAAATGACTTTAGATTTTGACGCTAGACTTTCACCATTTGTCATATCCGCTAAAGAAGATTTATTTCCAGTGTCAGCAATTTTTCCTGGCGTAACAGCATCTACAGATGACCATCTACCATGAAGCTAATTAATTTTTAAAATATCAAAAATTGTAAAACCAAAACCTTCTAAAAATCTTGCCGATTATAAAATTGCTGGTAAATAACAGAATGTCAAATAATATGGGTAATGTTATGAAAATTCTAAGAACAGATAACAGCTGTCAAAATATTTTTAATAATTAGGCAACCACCACAGAAGTGTTATTTTTACTTCCTTGTGTGAAGTTGTGACGTAGTGTATTCAGCTACAGCAAAGCTCTCGAGTGTAATCTGCCTAAGGGGAGGGATGCCTTCGTGTCGGCTTTTTAAGGGTAAGTGGCTATCGTATACACATTACACATGGGGAAAATCACAAAAACACCCATGCAGCCAGCCCGTTGAAATTGTAATATCTCTTGTATAACATATTATGAAAAGTATGAAGAGATGAAGCTCTGCCAGAAAAATAAGATTACAGGCGAAAATCTATCTAACATTGAGGTAAATAAATTGACAAGATATTGCTAAGCTGGCAATAGTTCTAATGACTAATTTTTGTTACCAATCTGGCAACAAATTGCCAAAAGTCCGCAAACTTGAGGACAAATTAGTGACATTTTTGTTCAGTCTCTGTATAACTATAACTGGTACTGTAATCAATCCCTATGTGTAACTGTAACTGTATATACTTTCTATTAATTTCAAGAAATGGAAGGCCCTAGAGATTTCTCAGTGGTTGGCAGAAAAGTACATAAAACCTCCCCAGTCAACTCTGAACTAAAAACTGAAAGCTCTCAGAGTTGACTTTGGAGCATTGAGAGTACTGAAAGCTTCACTCTTTAAATGTGCTTTTCATTGCGTTATGTTTAGCATATTTAGTCCAAAGGGGCAAACTTGCCCAGAAGAGCTATTAATTTCCTTTTGTAAATTTGCGTCAGTTCATTATAAATGTTGGTTCACTTTTCAAACTGTTGCCACCAAATATTAGAGTCCTACATTATATTTAAAGAAATTAAATAATGAAGAACCAGAATGAATGTGTGTATGTTTCTCGCACTGTGAAAAAAAAAACAATGGTATCTAGAGGCATCAAAGTTTGAATAAAGTAGTCCTCCATTCGAATATGGCATCTGGAAGCCCAAATATGGAATTTGATTTAGTATCTACTTCATATTTTGTCAAACATTAAAGAATTGTTTAATTAACAAACTCAACAATTTCAAAGCAAGCAATGGCAACACACTGTAAGGGGGGATCATTTTTATCTACAGTACACAAGATTGTGTATCGAAAATTCTAAAGATATACAGGCTGTATCTGAAATGCTTCAACAAACTTAGAGGGATGATAGTACTCTTCAAGACAAACAAAAAAACAAAAAAATACAATGGAACATGAGGTCGCAAATAATGTTTAAAGGATAAAAATCGAGAAAATGCATTTGAAGATGGACAAATTGAGACAAGAGAGAAACACTCCAGAAAATTATTTATTGCACAGAATAGGTACAAAACAGCTTGTCATGTCCAGAAAAAACAAAAATTTTACAACAATTGTTCAAATAATCAACTGCGGACATTATCACACAGACTACATGGACGGAGGAACGACTGGCAGACACGCTTGAAGATTGAAGAAGAGCAGACGGTCACAGTATGCACTACTACTTTTTCTGGCGTTTCTATTGGCATTTCATAAATGAGGGATTTCATTTGTTCCTAGAAGAAAAAATCCAAAGGTAGTCTGTGTGATAATGTCTGTGGTCGACACTTTAACAACTGTTGTAAAATTTTTATTTTCTCTAGACATAACCTATTTTCTGCAATAAATAATTTTCTGGAGTGATATTTTCTTGTCTCAGTTTGTCCATCTCCAGACGCATTTTTCCGATTTTCACACTTTAAATGTCCTTTTGCGCACCCCATGTTCCATTGCCTTTTTTGTTCATCTTGATGAGTACTATCATCTCTCTAAGATTGTAGAAGCATTTGATACACCCTGCATGCTCTTTTAAACGTTTTGCGATATTGTTGTTGAGTTGAATTGAATTTTATGGCTTAAGTGCGAAAAACATGATATTTAATAAGGTAACACACAAAGTGTTAAAAAAGCCCCCTATGGGCATAATATAATATCTGGAAGTTTCTTTTTTTTTTTTTTTTTAATTATTTTGAAATAAAAAAAAAAAAGAGCTGTATTAGTACTTTCATGAAAAATTCCAGAACTGTACAGTGTTTCTTTTGGGGAAATACATTTTATCAAGCTATTATTGGTTTTGCATGCATTCAATCCATTATGAACCCATAGAATGCAACAACTGTATAAATTAGTACAATTCTTTCTTAAATAGAAAGTTCAGCAACTAGCGTTCATGTGTTTTGCCCAAATTAAATCCAATCCAATTAACTAGTAGTTGAAATGTATTAGGAATTTTTTCTCCTATTCATAACTGAAACAAAACAAAAGCACAATAGCACAGCTCTGCAATGCAAAGCAGTTACTAAAAATATTCACTTTCACTGATGTTAAGAAATAGAAGAAAATGTAAAGAATAACATAATGAAATTTAAAAATTCATCTTTGAAATAAGAATCACTCTTCAAAATACCTTCAAATTTTTCTTGAGCAAAAGCAATGGAATTTTATTTGGTGAAAGGAAAAAAAAAATAGTTAAAACATTTTGCTATTAGATGATACTGTGATACATATAGAAGGTATGAAAAGATGCAAATTACTAACGTGATATGTGCAGTTCACAAATATTTGCAGTTAAAAAAAAAGAAAAGAATCCAGAGAATGTGCTTTCTGTTATTTATGAAAAGTCTAAATTGTTCCATTGTAATGTTCTATCACTAAAATATCACAACTTTCTTGTACATTTGTTTCATCAAAAGAGCACTTCTTGTTTAAAAAAGCATTTAGAATGTTAATGAAATTAGAGTTTGGACTAATGTTTGCAAAATGCTTGCATAAAATTATTTCAAAATTGAAAAGATTAGTCTTTTAGACATCAAAATCCTGGTAGGAGAGTAACGTCATTCAATGACAGAGATAAGAAAATGCAGCTCTTTTATAACATTAGATAACAATAATGATGTTCTAGATCTACCAATGCATTTGCCCATCATCAAAACTTTGAGACAGAGCAAAATGTTTTGAAACATATCCTAAGATATTTATATTTATAAAATTATCCGTGATCAAGAATTGTTACCTTCCAGACAACAATGAACAAGAAATGCTTGTATTTCAATTTCTTGTTGAAACAGAAGTCTATGATGAATGGCTACGGAAAAAATTATGTCAAATGAAGAATCACATTTCCATCCTCATAGTGCTATTAATTTGCAAAACTTCAGAATAGGTATCACAAAAAATCCACATCTTCATAAAGCAGCTTGTGTGGCAAACATTTAGAGCAGTCCTTTTGTCTGTTCTTTCTTTTATGAAAATGTCTATCCTAAAAACCCTGTCACCTATTTTGGCAATGTCTAACAGTATTAATCTTCTTTAAAAGCATACACTCTCTATTAGTACTGCATTAGCATCAGCACCCAAATACTACTACTTGCAAGCTGAGTTCCAGGGCACATTGCTACACCAGTGAAGCAAACATTTCTTTTTCAGTTTTGGAAATGAAAGAATAATAAACCACCAACTAACAGTAATATGGTGTGCCTATTCACTAGAGCTGAACCTATATCAGTTTTGGTTCCAGGAACACTAAAAAATATATTTACTGCAAAACTTGGGTCAGTTTGGTTCATTTGACTATGCAAAGCACTCGAGGGTTAACTGCCTAAAGGGAGGAATGCCTTTGCAAAGGACTTTCTAAGGAAAACTGGCTAATATACACATTATAAATGAGGAAAACTATGAAAACGTCTAAGCAGCCAGCCTGTTCGTGGGATTCAAACCTTGGACTAAACTGCCAGAATTCAGCGACTTTCCACTCGGCTGCTGGTTAACCACAAAACTTGGAATTTCAAGGAAGTAAAGGCTATCATTATGCACTGTATCTTAAACATCTCTGTAGAAACACTCAGATCTGTTGTTGAGCATACTATTTTGCAATTTCAATTTCTATTAAAATGGAAAAAAAAGAGAGCTGACATTTCTTATGTCCCTCGTGACATTTGTTTCTTTCAAAATTACTTTCCTTCACAATAAAATGGCAACTAGGATTTTATATGTTTAAATGAAAACAGCACATCTCCTTCAAAGTATAACCCTCTGTTCCCCTCCCAAAATTAAAACTCTTGAAAAAGATTTTTGTAAAACCAAGGCCAAGTTTTAAAAAATAGTTGATTGAAATAAGACTAGGATTTTTATGGCTTGGAAAAGTCCAAACAGTAACAATGATGATTCGATCGATATTGCCATTCATTCTAATATGTATAAATGAAACTAATTTTGTTGCAAACTTTCTTGTTCTTGTAATTTTAATTCATTACATGTTTTTAAATTTAATTTCAGATTGAAGTATTTCATAAATACTGTTTTAAAATTATTTGCTTTTTTAGAAATTTTCTTATAAAAACTTTCAAAATTCTCAAAAATTTATTGTCCAGATATAAGCATTTTTTAAAACTAAACAGATAAAAATGACTTACTTCGTGCTTGACGTGCTGCAACAGCAGCTTTCATTTCTTCAAGAAGTGTTAATGGTGGAGATGTACATGATGTACCTCCTTCCAAGTCACATTGAGAGAAATGAGAATCTCCAAAAGATGTATCATCTAAATTTGAAAACCCTCCTTCATTCTGTGTCCTATTTAAAGAGAGGGGGGAGGGACAATATTTTTTTAATATATATATAAATAAATATATAATTAAAAAAGTAAATATTGCTAATATTCTATTTCAATAGAAAGAAGCAACATTCTCAAGTTGCCCAAAAAACTACATTTTTGCACATTTTTACACAAATTTTTCATTGTACAAAAACTGCATTTGTGTGCCTAACAAAAGTGAATTTTGAAATTTTCTTTTCTAAATTAGTAAGTTTTGGAATACAAAACATCCAAATTATGTACACATAAATTTAAAATTCAACATTCATTTAATTTTAATACATAAGGTACAAAAAATATACTTTTCTTTTATTGCATTCATGGATGCTTCTTTTTCACGCATCTAGATATCAAATATTAACATATTATTACGATGCACGTGGTTAGTTTATCATTTATGATTGTTTTCGCTCATTCTACTTCATTTGGTTCACCTACTGTTCAATTTCATTTCATTTTTTTAAATGCTAATTACATATGCTACATTCATGAAGTTCTAGCCAAACAACAGCAGGCAGATATGTAACTCATATTCTAATATCAATTTTTTACTTCTTTCATAATACTTTGTCTTTTTTCAGTTATGCAATTTCAAATGTTATACTCAACCTTATATATGAATGAATGATATAGTCAAAATTACCATTATCAAACAAAAACAGAATTATATTAATCCTTGTAATATGGCAAATGCTACTTTTTAAATGCTTAATATTTATTATATGTTCATCTATTTCCCAAATTTTATATCCATATCCTTATTTTTAATATTTTGAGGGAATTTTTTTTAAATTTTACTTTTAATTGAAACCAGACAAAAAAAAAAGTATTTAACTTCAGAGATTATTGATAAGGTAATAAGATCACGATTCTAAGGAAGTTGATCTTGATGTTCAGTCTCATTAACTGGATAAAATAAATGAAGAAGAAAGTATTAATGATTTACCGTAAAAAACAAAAATTATTTTGAAATTCATATAAATAACAATGAAAAATAACATAAAAGAGGATAAAAATCAAAGAAGGGGGAAAATTATGAAAATTCAAATTCAAATGCAAAATAAAGAATCCTGAATATGCTAATTGTCTTGTAAATGTGGAACATTTCAACACAGAAAAATTAGTAAGTGAATTAGTGACAAAAATTTCCAGACACATTCTTCTCTTATTCTGAGATACATCCTTTTTTCATGGATCAGACAGATATTTCTGATTGGCAAAATAATAGACAATTTTTTTATGAAAAAATTAAAAGCCTTTTGCCTGAAATATCAAAACTGGCCTTCAGTGTTTATTCCACACATGCATCCCATTTTCCACAATTTAATTAATTGATAAAATGTATTGTTAATTTACATTCTCTTAAAATAAGATAAAAAATTTCTTATATATTTCCTTACAAAAATATTCAAAATATAAAACGTAAATGCAATTAAATGTTAAATTTAAGTTTTTAAAGAAAATATTTATATAATCAATCGAAATTTTCATAAAACTACAACCATAGGAAATATTTAAATGAACAGTAATAAAAACTAAAAAAACTTGAATGATTTTGCAGCTAAGAATATGGAACTTGCTCAAGATCCTTATCTAGTCTTGCTTGGCACATCTTCAAAATACTGAATTGCCTGCTTCTGAGGGGGGATTTAAATAAGAAAACAGAAGATATTGTATCAAATGGGGTAGGGGAAAACTGGTGTTACATCATTTTAGAAATACGCATAAAAATAAATAAAAGTGTGAGAGACATTTCTAAATATTTAAATGAATAATTATAAAAACTAAAAAAAAAACTCGTATGATTTTACAGCTAAGAATATGGAACTTGCACAACATCCTTATCTAGCCTTGCTTGGCACATCTTCAAAATACTGAATTGCCTGTTTCTGAGGGGGGATTTAAATAAGAACACAGAAGATATGACACCAAATCAAGTAGGGAAAACTGGCGTTACATCATTTTAGAAGTACAAATAAAAATTAATAAAGTGTGAGAGACATTCCTAATTAAAAAAGCAAACTTTACGGTGACTTCCCATGTTGTATAATTGGCCACAAGTTCTTGTAGTAACAAAATGTATTCATGATGAACAGCATTCCTGGAGAGTGCTAGTGAGGGCTGCAGTTATGCAAGTCATTATTCTAATGCATTCCATAAATATTCCAATGAATTTACATCCACAGAATGAATGCGCCATTCCATCCAGTGGATTTCTTGACTTTCTTCTCATAACGAGATGAACATTATCAACAATTAGGGGGAAATTACTACCAATTGCACTCCTAAGCAACTTGATATACAGATTATGAACCTCATCTCTGAATACTTTAGCATTCAAATTTGCATGGTAAAAATGTGCAAGTTAGCTGTGACCACTTCTACCACATTTGTAATGATACTTCTCACAGATAATTTTCAGGCTTAATGTGTATGTTTTGCTGCTTCCAAACTGTAATATATCTGGAATCCTTCTCTAGATTAAAACAAGACACATAATAAAGAGAACTTGGCACATTTTGCAAGAGTTAATGGAACACAAATCATGAATTTCCTTCCATACAACCTGACATTTACGGTACATCTGGATAATCAAGCTCCTGCTGTTGTAGTGAACTCCCTTATAAACTGGGCTTATGTCAGTTGCCTATGTCTTTTAATAATTGCTACCAGATAACAGTCTTAAGAGCCTGCTGTGGCACATTTTTGACCTTCACCTAGTTGTTTGCATGCATCATTGGTGTCTTTAAGCCGTTTCCAAATTCTTGAACTGACACTTTGGGCTACTTTTATGTTTTTACAGACTACTGTCTAAGAACCTAAGCATCATATTAGTAGAACGAAGAAATACTCATTTAACACCTGATTTAATGAAATATGTGACAGTTATAAAAGCGAACAACAATTTATATATACTTACAACATATTTGCACTTGAATTGATGAATATATCATAAGCTTCAGATTTATCAGAAGGCTGTGAAAGTAAAGAAAAATTTTCTAATTACACATAGATAAATTTGTTACCGCAGTTCTATTTGACTAATATTTACATACCTTAACTACGAAGATTTACATTTTCAATTTACAAGTATTTTTAATGTTTCTAGACATAAGCAATCAAAACATATTAAAATGAAGCACTAATGAAAACCACAACATAAGCATAAAACGTTCTTAAAAATTTTTTCTATCTGTATCTAACTGTTATTCACATTAATTAATACACTTGTTTAATAATAATAATTAAAAAATTTAGAGGTATATTCAAATACATACTGAATCTAGTATGGATTGTTTTTTAATAGAAGGTGGCTGACGATTAGCAAGACTACCCTTATTTGCTAGTTCAGCTTTGGCTTTTGCTGCACTAGTATCTAGCAGCTCTGTATGCGGAACAGCTGTATCAAATATCTTTTCACGAGCAGGTTTCCTCTCAACAGTTGATCTTTTTTCATAGCATTCTTCATCAGGACTAAATGGAGACTGTAATTCATTGTCTGATGTATCACTATCAGATACATCATGACACTGGACCTCTGGAAAACAAAGACAACCTTCATTGTTCAAAAATAAACAGGAAAGTAGGTTCAATATCTTCAACTGCAAGATACTGATATTCAAACACAAAACCTTAGAATGATTTAATTGGAATAAAGACTTGAGAGGGGTCTAATTAAGTCATTTTAAGATTTACTTTTCAAATCAAAACTTAATTTGTTATGTAAAACTTAACAGCTCTTATAGAAATTATTTTTTTTTCCCTTTGAGTGTTTGCATATTGAACTATCAAAAAAAATTTCCACCTCAATAATAATCATTTTTAAATGTTGTTGCAGGCTACACTTCATTGAAATCTCTTTAAATACTCACTCTAGATGATTTAAAAAAAGGGGGGAGTGACAATTTAATATAAATTTATGAAGCACAAAAAAATAAACAGTAATAAATAACTAAACGAAAATATGGATATTAAGCAATTCCCCCTCAATGCATAAAAAATATCATAAATTCACAAAATCATTTACACAATAAACTGCAAATCGCAATTCAGCTACTGCTAGGTCTTGCAGTTGAATAACTATCAATTCATCTAGCTCTCAGACCGGATTTATGTATAGGAGAGGTTTTTGGAAGAATCAGTTATAAAGCTTCAAAGCGTAAACCTTCCCAAAAGTTGCCAAGCTGGCAAAATTTACACATTGTTCTCAGAATGGTAGTGGCAGTGGTAGCTGAGGAGTTCCTGGTATATTACCAGAAAGCTTATATATGCTAGACACACAGTTACATTGAAACAAGTTGCATGCCAACACAGGTTAGCTTGGACCACAAATTTAAAACAACAAATGGCTAGTTTATAAAATCAAATGAAGTAATAAAGTAATGATCATTTAGATGAATAAGTATGTAACACAGAGATAATGATTTCTATGAAAAGATGGGAGACATTAAAAATACAATATAAAACATAAACAAACTAAACTACATTAAATAAATAAAGACCCATTTCTTTCAGGTATTGAAATAAATAAGTATTGACCTCTTTTCTGATTATATGATCAAGAGGCAGGTCATACTCATTAAATTGCTTTAATCCAAGTTGTTAAAATTCAGGCAATCTAATAAAAAAATGGTGCACACACAGAATACTATCATAGTCAGGACACACTGGCTTAGTCTCCATTTTCAGAAAATAATTGTGAGTGATTCAGGAGTGGCCAATTCGAATACCAGTAACACATTGAGGTAGGAAAAAAAAGGAGAGGCTCTAACCAGTTTTTCCCATGCACTCACTGCCTTGAAGCAGTAGTGCACCCTCATGGAAGCCAAAACATTCAGTGACTTGCTATTAAGATCAAAAGGTTTTGACATGATTGGAGGTAAACATTTTGTAATTATGTTGTTATATTTAGAGTGAGTATATATGTATAAAAGTACACATTTTCTTTTTCTACACTGTTTCAGAGTCCTAAGTATGTGAAAAGAATACATTTTAAACAATATTTCATTCCCCACGCATACTTGCCAACCTATGACACTCAAAAATCGGGAGCATTTTTTTAGAAATCGGAAGATTTATTTTCAACGACAAAAAGATTTTTAAATGATAAAAATGTATTTTTTTAATAATGAATTAACTTCAAATTGTTACTGATTAATATCTGAATGTTCAGTTACTATTTTTAAATGCAAACATTACATTCTGCATTAATAACCTTTTGGTCCCTTGTTTCCATAGAAAAAAATTGTTTCGTTTTTTTCAATAGAACTCATGTTGTCCTTGTTTATGAGTATGAACATGCTTGAGAACATCGGCCCTTCCACTGTGCAAAATCGAAAAATCACAATGACCAACGGTACACATCACAAAAGCATTACATTTCCTTGAGGAAATATTAGAAGGTAAGTCATCTGCATACGATTTTTGAAAAGTACCTGAGTATTTTACCTTTTTTATAGACATAACTAATATGAAATAGTGTAATTTCTTAAACTATTTCTCGAAAACACGTACGTTCGCACAGGTTAGTGACAAGATGAACAAAATAACAACCTTGATCTTGCTTTGTGCTCATTGGCTAATATGTGCCAGATGACACGCAGTGGCACACGATGCTTACTGGAGAAATGGAACATGATGTTTTCGGACATGTGCTCTCACTCATAAAGCAGAAGAGCGCCATAATTTCTCACTGAAGAAACTACTATAGTTTTCTGTGCAGTTTAGAAAATAACCAGGTGCTTTCAGAAATCCCAAATGACTTTTTGGGGATGCAAATAACGAAGTATTAAGACAAGCTACATAAAAATCACGAGAAATTTTAAGAATAAGAGATAGTCGGGAGAAATATAGTGTAATTCGGGTTAGCGGGAGAAGGGTCGGAAACCGGGAGTCTCACGCCTAAATTGGGAGAGTTGGCAACTCTGTCCATGGAATTAAATGCTATAGTTTTCCCAGAACAATTTAATTTGAAGAGAATATTTTCACAAGTTTTCGTTAATTACATTAGAAAGAAATTTTAAGGTAATTAGATTTATTCAGTTAATAATTATAAAAATTAAGATCAAAGTTTATTCTATTATTAATATTAAAATTATTATTTATTTTCTATTTGCAGAGCTTCTACCTGAAATCCATTTCCAAATATGAGATGATTTTTTAGCTTCTGAGGCAGCTTTTAAATCAAAAATCACACTTTATAATTTATGCTCTGTTTGGTTAGTTTCAAATTGGAGCACCTTTTATTTTAATAGGGAAATACATTAAATATTAATGCTGATATCCATATACTTAACTTCCTATGAGTATTTCTGAAAAGGATTTTAAAAAAATATTATTTAAAACTTGTAATTGAGTTATAATAAAGCAAAAAGAAATAATTCTTTTAATACATATAATTGTTTTTTTTTTTTTTTTTAGATAGCTTTAATTTCAACAATACCTATTCTAAAAATTCTTCTTTACTATTTTGTCAAAAGTATGCATCTCACAGACTGTGCTTTGCAACCTAACAGGTTGATTTCCAGTAGGAACAGTTCTTGCTTAAACAGTTTCATAAATATTTTGTCAACAGAACTTCCATTTATGTTTATACTTAAATGTTAAGGTTATTATATATTTAGATAATATTTATAACCATTATAAATTTAGATATATTTAGTAACAAGATTTCTTCACAGTAACATTCACAGGAAATTATGAATAAATAAATCCTTCATTTCCAAACACATTTATAAATAATTTAACAAATATTTTTATATTTTGTTAAAGGCAAATACATGCCTTTTATAAGGATATGAATAAATACCCATACATATTTAATATTTTTTATTTTCGGTGTATGCAAATCTTTAAATTCAGTGAATTCCCTTGCATGGGAATGATCTGGAATCAATGTGGCACGTTCGTATGCTCACATCGTCTTGATCGCACAGGGTAATTCCGCCGAGTGGACAAATAGTTCTGCATACAACTGTGTGGTTACAAATGAAGGAAAAGTTAACTTATTAACATATCTGTTTATATATTTATTCATTTTGATGATGAGTACAGAATTTTGTGATAATTTCCTTTTGCAGTTACAATATGTAAACCCAAAGTGATTATTTTTCAATTATATAAAAATAAAATGATGAGCTTAAAATGAGCAACTATTTAAGTTTCTCCTAGCAATAAGCTTATCAAGGGCACTAAAAGAAGAATACAAATTTTAACAAAATCACTGTTGCAAGTTCTCGGGAAATAACCAAAATGTGGTTTTTGTGTAAATGCCACTAAACTATACAAATTGCTATTACCCATCCAACGATTCACAGAAGTGTTTCCACTTTTCAATTTGTGTGGAACTGTCTTATGTGGAAATGCTGCTAAAGTGCTGTCAAGGATGCTCTGGCTATATACAAAAAACATCCCTTCTGGAGACCATAGCTTGGAAGCACTGCATCAGTCATTGTGTGGGGCTGATGCCTCTTTTTATTCTTACCTCCATGAGTTAATAAGACTTCTTCACTCCAGTTTCTAGTACTTTTCCAAAATTTCACTCCATGTTTCTCACTTATCAAAATATTATTTAATTGTGCATCCCAGATTGCTTGCCATTTATTTAAGACTTTTTGCTTGATGACCTTGCTGAGGTCTCTGAAAGGAATGAGTTGACTGGATTATTCAACAGCAGCTTCGGCTGTGATATCTGCCAACTCATTACATTTTGCTCCTATGAGTCCGGGAACCCAGCAATA
The DNA here is from genome assembly GCA_000611955.2 of Stegodyphus mimosarum. Taxonomy (NCBI): domain Eukaryota; kingdom Metazoa; phylum Arthropoda; class Arachnida; order Araneae; family Eresidae; genus Stegodyphus; species Stegodyphus mimosarum. Next base: position 209,289 of record KK116272.1, read on the forward strand.
AAAAATTTGGTATCCATGATTTTTATTCAACTTTAGAACTTCAACAACTAACATATTCTGGATATATAGAAGTAATACTGAAGGGACAAATATTCAAGAGGCTCAGAATGGAGGGATCTAGAATTCTATATAAGAAATAAACACTTAAATAAAAAATACATGGCTACAATTCAGTTCAGCATAAAATAGCCCTAAAATTATCAACCTGAAACTTTGGTTCTCAATTTTTTTTAAGCCGAAGAACACTGCATAATTTTTGTACAAAACACTTACAATACAATCTTAAGTTTTAAAGCAAAAAAAAAAAAAACTCCATTACTCAAGGATAAAAAACAGAACCGTGTAATGGGTACATTGTGGGCAAGAAGCTGGCCACCGTTACTTCAAAATACTAATTTCATAAAAGAATAAAATTATCAATAGTGATTGAGGCAAACATATTTATTTAAAAATCACTTAAAGTTATAATACTTTTTTTTTTAATTTAATGGGACACATAAACTTGATGATCTTTGTGGATTTCGGCCCACCAGCGGCTGAGCAGTAAAGATGCTGAACACTGGTAGTTCGGTCCGAGGTTCGAATCCCGCAAACGGGCTGGTTGCAAGGGCGTTTTCGTGTTTTCCCTATGTGTAATGTGTATACGAGCCAGTTTCCCTTAGAAAGTCCTCCACGAAGGCATCCCTCCCTTTAGGCAGATAACCCTCGTGTGCTTTGCCATAATTGAATAACCTAACCTAACCTTTGTGCATTTCAGTAATACTGGGACGAATAAATGATAAAAATGATACACACTTTTGTGCTTTTAGTTTTAATATTAACCATCATCAAAAAGCCTGTTTTGTAAATACGACATGGAAATTAATAATATATCTAGTGCTTCTTTCAATAGACATAAGTATTTATCTATAACAGAGATTCAGAATCTTCAAGAATACTTTCAATGAACTTCAATTTTATCCACAATCTGAAGTATGCTGCAGAGACTTTAGGTTATTTTAAACAGGAGACGTGAAAAATGAGCAATCTTCTCGCCAGGACTCAAACCTGGACCTCTCGAATATGAGCCGAATGTGCTACCATACACCACGGTGTCATGCAGAAAGAAAGAATATACTTTATAAAGCTATGTTAATTTTCTTCTTCATTCAGAGCAAAACTAGATAAGTCAGAAGAAATAAATGGATTTCGTGTCCACTCCAACTGTTAAGTGTTTGACAACGAAAAATATTTTTTCAAATTTTTCTTCTATTGTTAAATGTTCATTTATTCAAGAAATGAGTGACTCAAACGTATCCTGCACAGAAGGGAACATTTCTGTGTTTCTTTCTCCGACATGCTTCTTCTACAATAATTGCTTTATTATTATTGCACGTAATCTGCCAGTCACTATAAGACTGTTTCAACCGCTTCCTTGCATATTTATACTGATAGTATTAAACTAAGCAAAAATATGAATAAAAATGTAACCTGCACAAGTACACCAATATATAACACAGTAAAATTGAAAATGAGTTGGTTTACCAGCGGAGAGACAATTCTGCTTGTTTGACAGAAGTGCACGGCCCTGTTACCTTGAAGCTCAAAATCAAACCTTGTTCATTCAACCCTTTCACATGCTCCTTTTCTTTTACTAGCCATTTCTTTATCAAATCCTTTTACTTTCGTTTTCACATTCTCTTATGCCAACACTTTCATTTTGTTGATTATGTTGTAAATTAATCAGGTATTTGAGAAGAAGAAAATGTTATTTTGAACTTACTTCTGGAAACCCTAGAAATGCCAAGGGGTGCACGCATCAACCACTCCAACTATGTCAATCACACCCAATTAATATATCCCATGATACTCTTGTTTTTTACTTCTTATTAAGCTTTCATATGTGCTTGTATGCAAACATTAATGTATCCGTCGCTTTATATTATTTAGTTACAGCTAAATAAATGTGATTTATGCTTAAGTATGCATTCTATCATTAATGGATATATCCCTCACACCAATGAAGTTTCGGAGATTTAACTGCTGCTGCTGGGTGCACAAAAGGTAAACTAAATTTTGCTATCTTTATTCTTCATAGATTATGAGACTGAATGTTGTAAATCCCGAAACTAAAATTTAAACTGTGCATATAATATAAAAACTTTCTGAAACTGCTAAATAAGAATTAATAATGGCACCGTCAAGTCTTAAAGACTGTATGCAAATAAATTCTGGTGTGGAGCTGTAAATACAGCAAATTACATCCAGAACCGTCTTCCAACCAGAGCTTGTGATAAGACTCCTTATGAATTATGGAGCGGAAGAAAACCTAATTTAGCTCATATGAAACAATTTGGTTGCACAACCTATGCATATGCACATAAGAAAAATCATAAAAAATTAGACCAGAAAGCGATTGAAGGAATTTTTCTCGGTTACAATCAACGATCAAAGGGGTACAGAATCTACACAGGTGAAAACCGAATAATAATCAGTAGAAGCATCAAATTTGTCGAAGAATTATCAGAGAATGAAAATATTGAAATTTTTCTCCATCCAAAGGCTGAAGATGAAAACAAGTTCCTATTGAGCCAAAAATCAAAAATAGAAAAACTGAAGATGGCGTTTTGTCCCGATATCCACAAATCATCTTACACACCAATGGATACTTCTTATCCAAAGGAAGAGGACGTCTCTCCACCAGTGGACAATACGAAGTATAGGCAAGCCATCGGAGCCTTATTATACATAGCCACTGTAACCAGACCGGACATTACCCTAGCGGTGAATCTGTTAAGCAGGAAAAATGATTCTCCAAAGGAGAAGGACTGGAAAGCAGTTCTAAGACTGATTCAATAACTGAACTCTACAAAGGACATTTATCTGAAAATTGACTCTCATAGTTCACCAGCACTTTCCTGTTATACTGATGCTGACTATGCATCTGATTTAACCACGAGGCGGTCAACAGGTGGAAATTTATTTTTTCTAGGAAACAGTGCAATATTTTGGTCCACAAAGAGACAAAATTGTGTTTCCTTACATTTACCGAATCCGAGCTTATTTCTGCAGCTACTGCTGCTCAAGAGCTCAAATGGATATTAGATCTCCTTAAAGATTTTGGACTACCTCAAAAATTACCCATTAAGATATATGAGGATAATAAGTCCACAATAGCTCTGATAAAACAGGGGAAAATGAATACCAGGTTAAAGCATATTAATGTTAAATATTTCTTTTTAATAGAAATGGAAGAAAATAAAACAATCGAGATAACATACTGCAACACAAATTCCATGATTGCAGATATTTTCACTAAGCCATTGCCCAAACCAAAATTTCTGAAATTAAGAAGTGAGCTAAATCTGATTTCTAACATTTCCCAAATGCATGATTAAAGGGGGGATTGTTGTAAATTAATCAGGCATTTGAGAAGAAAATGTTATTTTGAACTTACTTCTGGTAACCCTAGAAATGCCAAGGTGCGCGCACATCAACCACTCCAACTACGTCAATTACACCCAATTAATATATCCCACGATACTCTTGTTTCTTACTTCTTATTAAGCTTTCATATGTGCTTGTATGCAAACATTAATGTATCCGTCACTTTATATTATTTAGTTACAGCTGAATAAATGTGATTTATGCTTAAGTATGCATTCTATCATTAATGGATATATCCCTCATACTAATGAAGTTTCGGAGATTTAACTGCTGCTGCTGGGTGCACAAAAGGTAAGCTAAATTTTGCTATCTTTATTCTTCAGATTAACCTACAGCCTTCCCTCTTGGATGCCAGAGAACAGACCCTTACACTGGCAATCATTGTGACATAGCTTGTCTGGTTGCTTATTTCTTCTATACAACTTGGTTCAGAATATATCATTTTTCATAGCAGTTAGGCACATATAATGTTTGTGATACCACATGTATTATCTAGAAAGTTTAACTGCCATTCACGTTTGCATATTGCAATCCCATTATAAAAGTTATTTTACACTGCATTTATTTTTCTTTTGCAACATTTTTTTAAATGTGAATTTGATTTTTTTGTGAAACCCTTAAAGTGGCTTCATGGAGCACTAAAATAATACACAACAAAAATACAGGTAAACAACCATGCTATGTTTGCAGATATTTACCGTGATATATTTTAAGAGTTAGTATAGGTACACAGCAAAATGCAGTACTACAATGTTTTATATGCTGATTCTTAATCTTAGTGCTAACCAACATAAGATTTTAATACAATATACATACAGAAACTAGAAGAATAAATGCATGAAGCAATATTATGATAAAAGAAAAATATATCAGAACAAGATAGTATACTTGTCTTATAATCTTTCATTCCATGACGTTATTTAATTTTTGGATGGGGATAATATGCTGCATAGAGAATTATATCTATAAATTGAACTGCCTGCTTGCATAGTTTTGTGAATGTCAAGGAACTGCATAGATTGCATTTCGATTCAAAGACTTTTTTAGAACAAAAAAAGTCAAAACTTTCTCCCTTTGTAAAATCATTAAAACCTTGCATTCAATAATTAAATTTAGTGCTATTTAATATTAACAGCAATCACCTCAGTAGAACTTTCAGAACGTGCCAAATTCTACCAACTATGCATATAACAGTTCTACAGGCACCATGACTATAATACTTTTTCGATTTTTAACAATGCTGTGATTTTCATTTTGTTTTGTAAGTTTGCAAGTCCTAATTGTCCATCCCCGACAAATTGTGATAATTTTTGTTTCAAACTCAATTTTAAACTGAGCAGTACTGGAATTTACATGAAGTGAAAAAATATACAGCATTTTGCCTTGAAATAGCTAAAGGGAACAACTACTTTGAATTTACTCTTAAAAGTTCTACCTATGCATTAACCATTTTTTGCCCTGTCTGATTTTCCAGTATGTGGTAAAGGGATCTCATTTCTACAGCTTAAGTTTTTGACAGTCGAGTATCATTCCTTTAGTTTATTTTTTCTGTTTCTACATGGCATAATCTGACAGAAAGAACAAGTATGTAAGTTTTTTTTTTTTTTTTTTTTTTTTTTTTTTTACGTTGGGGGCTATTGAACTATAAAAGAGACATTTGCATTTTTACAGATACACTGTGTTGCATTTGCTGAAGGTTCTTGTTTCTAAAGTTAAGGAAACAAAAAGAAAGGTTTCAGACTTTAAATTACGTCCAAAGGGACTTTTTTTTTAAACTTTTGTGTGTTACCTTTATTTACTAAATATCATGTTCTTCACACTTAAACCATAAAATTCAGTTCAACAGCAATATCGCAAAATAATTTTAAAATGGTCCATCTTTAGAATTTCCGATACGCAGTTTTGCGCTTTGGAGATAAAAAGTTTTTTTCCTACATGTAGACTGTTGCTATTGCTCGCTTTTAAATCATTTGAGTTTGTTCCTCAAAAATTCGTTAAAGTTTTACAAAATATGAAATAGATAATAAAACAAATTCCAAATTTGGGCTTCCAGATGCACATATTCGAGTGGAAACGTACGTTATTCAAAACTGGATGGCTCTAGATACCATAGCTTTATCACATTTGGAGAAATATATATATATAGATTTATGCGGATTCTTCATTATTTAATTTCTTTAAATATAATACACAGCTGCAATATTTGGTGGCAACAGTTTGAAAAGTGGTACAAAGCTTTTAGTGATTAGACGCACAATTGCAAAACGAAAACAATAGTCCTTCAGGGACAAAGTCCCTTTGGACTAAAAATTATAATCTTATTATTAAAAGCCTATAAAATAGCTTCTAAGTTACATTTTTGTAATTTAAACGCTTTAATTTTCATTCATTCCTTGTTTAAAAAAAATACCAAAAACAATATCCTTTCTGCACGATTCGTTGCTTTAAAATAGACCATACTGAGATGAAATATTAAGTTACAGCTAAAATTTCCAGATGTGTAATATGTACAAAATGTAAAGCTATGTAAAATGTTTATTACTATCTATATGTCAGTCACTTAAGAAAGTCAACACTGGAGGGCTATTTGTAATTTTTAAATGTATGTATATATATATATGCTTTGCATTTGACATAAAAATGATTTTTCACATATAATTCATCTAAAAAAAGTAGTTTTCTTTAAACTTCTGTAAGAAAAAAAAAAGAGAGAGAGAAAGAAAGAATTTTTGGATGTTTTTCTGAAATTAGTTTGAGTCGAGAAGGGGTTAAAGTGATTCCATGAAAATTTTCACTGCTAAAACACATACACAATATATATATATATATATATATATATAAATGACAGGGTTGCTACTCAAACAGGAGAATGAAATTACCTGACTTTTCCAGGTGTGTTATAAGAAAATTCCAGTCTATAGACATAGTGTGCATTGGCTGTACTGAGAGGTAAATTAATTATGGTACCACTTGAAAACACATACATTTGCCAATTACATATGACTTATCCCTAAAGCATTACTGTTATAACTATAATAGGAGTTGTTTTCTACACTGAAGATTGAGATTAGAATCTGCCGAATACGGATTAAAAAATGTCTGTTTTTGTAGACATTTTGCAGCTAAACGAAAGAAAGAAATCCATTTAATGATATTTTAAAATAAATACTGGTATTTTATATTTATTTAGCAGCATACATAAGCAAAAAAACATGTGCATTAAATTTCGTGATGGTATGTCATCATACTGCTAGAATTAGTTTCCAAAGTATACCAGAGAAAATTGTCTGGAATTTGAAAGTGTTATTAACTAATAATAAATAAATTTAGAAGGAAGAAGCCACATTAAATGGTATGAATAACACTAAAATAAAGTTAACTACTTAAAGATTAAAAACTGAATTAGAAAAATCAATGATATTTTGGCTAATATAATTATATTAATTGGTTGGCCTAGATGACGGATTACTGTCCCCCCCCCTGCAAAATGACAAATAAGGCAATTATTAAAAAAATGGTTTAAAAGATTTTGTGGTAAAAACCCAGTATACGGTATGGCCTTAGCACGATTTTGAAAATTGTAGCCAACACCAAAATGACCCATTTACTGCTCATCATCATGTCACCAAATCCTTTGTGCACCATATACTAGGACTAAACCAATTTTGTTTTATACAAGAATGGGAAGGTATTCTTTTCTGTTCAACATGTACTGCACATGCACATGTGAATCTCTCAATTCTAGAGGTTACTCCAAACCAAAGTTGCTGGAAGCTTGCTTTGTCTTTCTAAAAAAAAATTTTGATTGGAGCTGCAAAAATTGGCTCTATGCCAGCTGCCCAAATGACAATTATGCGAGACATGATTTGCCAAGAAAGTGATCACTTCCAAAGTTGGCATAAAAATCGTTTCTTTGGGGTATCACCATATGAAATTCCCCGACTTTTTGAGATTTTAACTAAAATATTTAAATTCCCTGATTTTTTTCTTGACATTTTTTAGTCATTTTTTGAATTCCCCGACTTTTTTTGGTTTTTCAGGTAGAGTGGCAACCCTGAAATAATGTTTATTGACGGACTTTAGAGATAAATACCCAATTAAAACATAAAATATGTATGTAATAAATAATATTTTGCAATTATAAGTCACCAATGCTTTTCTTCTGCAGAACACAAGAGCATACAAAGATGGTAGTGCTAAAATGTAAGTACCTAATAAGTATTATTTTAGATGTCCAATACCCAATTAAGTCACTTAATATCTCTAAAAATATTAGTTTCATTTGTTTCTTAAAAACATTTGCATTTATAAATATATTTTAACTACCCACAGTACTGATATTAATAACTAACTGATACTAACAAACTACTCATTTTTAAAATACTGTTAAATTTTACTGAAATTTTAATACTGAAAATTTTAAAATAGAAATTATCAAAACTTTCTGAATTATTTTAACACATACTATATAATCAATGTTTAAATAAAGAAATTTCCCATTAAGGAATGGAAGAAAAAATAGCATGGAACTAATATTTTTATATTTGTACACTACAAAACAAATAAATGAATTAAAACTTTATTTTTCTCCTCCTCTTTTCATAATAAACAAATAGCAATCAATTATGATATTGAAATTACGACCATACACCTATCAAAATCTCAGAACTATGCTTCTAAAATCATGCAATTATAAATTAATTGATATTTAATACTTAATTATAAGCAGATTCATTAAAAAGATAAATTTTGATTTTGATGAAAATATTAAAATGGGCACCTACTCATAAATTTGGGAGGACTAATAAGATTTCTGCATTGTGGAGTTATTTGCTTCAGGGGAGTGTTGTAAGGGAGACCAACTGGAAGACCAGCTCTTTTTTGGGTTTCAGTTAACGTTTGCTCCAATAAAATGACCTATAAATAAAATACTTAATATAGCATCATTGCAAAGCTGTCTAAAATATAAACATGATTAAAAGTATGAGGGTTAATACATATAACTTCAATTTTACATTTACAAATAATGAGTCTCAAACTTTATAAATTTGATATACTCGAATGAAACTCATAGCTTTAAAAAAAAACTAACAACGAATTTATGTAAAACCTTTCTAATGGGTTGTCAAGAAAGTTCTGCAGTTTTTTTATAATAAATACAACTTCTCCCAGTATCTGGAAAATTTCTGAGTTATTGAAGTGCTGTTTGACAGTTTCTAAAGAAGTGAACTCCAGGCCATTCAGACAGTTTTGAAATGACTTGATGAGATAAAAACCAAGAAGGCAAGATCTGGTGAATATGGAGGGTGACAAAAAACACATGTCCATTAAGTTTTTGTCTGGGATTCATCAAAAGACGGGGCACAGCATTATCATGATAGATGAAACCTGAATGGTTGACCAGTTCTGAATGCTTTCTACAATTTTTGCTTTTAAAACTGCTATCTGGAAACAGTATTTTTCAGACTTTATTATCTGATATGATGGCAAAAATTCATAACATACTATTCCTTTGTAGTTCCACATACATAAAGAACTACTTTCATTACTTTTTTTCTTGCTGTGTCAAGTCTCCATTTTGATATTACTGAAGGTGATTCATTTTGGTTTACCCCCTGACCTTTTTCTTGTAACACTGTAAAGTACTCACTTCTGATCTCCAGCAATTAGTAACTTGCCAAAAAAAATTTAAAAACTCAAAGCATATTCTGCTTTTATTAAAGTATGGGATACCTATACATGGGCTTACATACCCTATTTCTTCAAATGATCATGTACTGTAGTTTTCAGAATATTTAATCTGCCTGAAAGTTCCTGAACTACATAATGTGGATTTTCAGAGAAAGCTTATTTATAGACAATGGTCATCCACAGAGCACACAATTTTCAAAGTTGAAATTTAGGCACCTAAACTTCTCACATCACCTTCAAATAGTGTCATCAGAAACAGCCCTTTGCCCACATGCCATAAAAATTTTACAAGCAGTCTAACTAGCCCATTCTTTTTAATAAACGAGCATATTATGATGAAAATTAACTTTTGTATTTTTTATTCTGAGCACAGAACAGAAATAAAAACTACGTCACAACATGTGAAAAAATGTGCAGAAAATACTGTATTTAAACATCTGCTTCAATCAAGGTCACTCACTCTTTAATAGCAGTAACAAGATAATTAGAAGAAAATGTCCTTTGACATGAAAAAGACCACAGAATTTTTCAGATGGCTCAATATGTTTAAATATATATTTATACACATTATTAGTAGAAACTCTTTTTTTTTAATAAAAACCGCTTTCTGTTTAATTTTCATATAATAAATAAATAATACAAGCAGCTAAGCAGAATCACAAATCACCAAACATCAATACTAGCAAATATATTCCTATGGAGCAATGACTCTATCAAAAGCTAAAGAATACAATAAATAAATAAACAGCTTACAAAATTATATAATTAATTTTTAAAAAATGCAGTTTAATTATATGAAACTAAATACAGAATTATAAATGAATGCATTTCCAGTTTGTGAGGAAGAAAAGAAAAGAAAAGCTGTCTGTTTGCATCACAGTGATGCAAACAGACGGCAGCCATCTGACAGATTATATTCAAATTAAAAATTGTTTCCGAGAGTGAATTCATTCTGAAGTTCATAGAAGTTTTATAAATGAAACAGTCTCTGAGAAGGCTCCTGACCAGTGAAAGGATAAACTGCCAAAAAAGTTTTCTAATATACGTAGTTATTTAATCAAAAAAAAATCTACGTATTTGTGAAACTATGCAATTTGAGGATTAAATGTTTTCAAGCTACGCATTTTAATAAGCCTTTATAAGCCCATTAAAATGCCTGGCACAGTTAATCCTTTAAGCTGTATCTACAACACTAGGACAGCATTTTTTAATAATATACACTCATGCCCAAAACTTCCTTACACACATGAAATCATAGATTCCTCAGAAACCGTAAACTGTAAGCAGTATAAATAGTAATACAATATAAGACCAGAAATCCACACTGCTTGGGACCAGAAGTTGTGCAGATTTTAGAATTTTGCCAATTTCAGGACAGAAATAATAAATCATAATATTTAGACTTAAGCAAAATAAATAAGGATGTATAGAATAAAGTAAATATACAAACAGAAGCAGAATATGAATGAGATATAAAACTAAAGAACATTAACACTTCACATAAAATATTTCATTTTCTTTTACCTGTTCCAAGCACTTTTCTTTTGTTTTACAACTTTAGAATGCTACAGAGTAATAATTTTTGTTTTTAATTTATATCATAATCTCTTGCTTTGTGACACAGCTCTGTTGTTCTAAGAATTTTAGGTATTTTTCACAATGTTCTAAACCTTCATTTAAGATATTTTCTCACTCCTATCAAGTTCACTAGCTGTGTTAGCATCGGAATCATTTTCTTGCTGTGTCAAGTTCAAAACAGAGCCAATAATTTCAGCATCAGTCATCTGCTATGCCAGTGTTAGCTCATCCGAACGCATCGCCCATTCAACGATATCTTCTTTCTGAAAAGCCTCCTTTTTTTTTTTTCTTCCAAATACAGAAGCAATTCTCTCACTTTAACTTTTGCTGCAATGACCCTAAAACCAGAAAATTAAGTGCTTCAATAAACAGAGAAGATAGCCATACATTATGTTTGCCATTTACTAATGTTCTATGGGAAAAATAATTCTAAATTTCTTCTAGCATACAGATGCAGTCTTTGATGGTGAAATATTTTTTTATAATCACAAAATGAAATAGAAAGGTCTCTTGAAAGAATTTTCTTCAGAAACTCCTATTTGTAGTGCCATTTAATACTGTATATTATGCCCTGGTTTGCTCGTTGGATGAATGATATGGACAAAAAAAAGAGCCATGACACTATCACATGTTAAAATGGCTGCATCTGGATGTGCATAGCAGTAGTCTAACAATACTAAAATCTTGCAATTTGATGATAATTTCACACTTCTTGCCTCTTTAACGAAATTTTCTATGAACCATTCGGCCATAAACTGTTTCATGAACCAGGAATTTTTATTATTCCTATAAATCACAGGTAAGGATTTTACTCCTTTCAGGGTTTGGGATTGGCGCTCTTATCAGCTACATTTGCAAGTTCCAGCTGCATTGCTGCATACTAAAATAGTAACTTTCTTTAGCTTCTTTTACACCTGTGGTGTACTTTATTTACTTTTCACAAATATCTTTCTTGGCAAACATTGCCAAAAAAAGCCAGACTAGTCCATATTAAAAATCTGTTCCATGTTAAGACTTTCTTCTCCTACCAGCACATAAAATTCATCAATAAATTCCACTGCAACATCTTTATCTCCTGAAAGTCCCCCCTCACACACACACACACGCTTTCAGATAAAATATACTGCGTCTTTGCTTAAATCTGTTCAGCTAACTGCTGCTGAAATCATATGTTCCCTCTGTTTTGAAATCAGCATGAATATGTTATCTAAGTATTTCCATTATGGCATCATTATTTAGCAAGTATTTCTCTTTTCTTCAGTATTTCCTTCTGCATGTTGTCGTTTCTTGAACATAACGTTTGGTAGATTTTCTGTATTTGACTGTGCTATATTACAACTACAGTTCAGAAAAAATAATAATAAAGAATAACTCAGAAAAAAAAATTAAGGCTACAGAATTTGATTTCCCCTGACTTATACACACACATTACAATGTGTTTTCATGCTGGCAAAGAAAACATCAAGGTTTGCCGATTCTGCCTTGAGCAAAGATTTGTTTTTGGATTTCAGTATTAGAATAACTGTTGCTGTAAAATTTCAGCAACCCTCCAGTCTTCTTTATCTAGAAGCAGACCGGAGGAGGAAAAAACTTTTACCGTGACGTCAATGATTTGGTAAGTATTTCCGTTATGAATCATGATTTGGTAAGTATTTCCGTTATGAATCATGATTTAGCAAGTATTTCTCTTTTTTTTTGGGGGGGGGGATTTCCTTTTTTATGTTATCGTTTCCTGAACATAAAGGCTGGTAGATTTTCTGTATTTAATAGTGCTATATTTCAAGCACGGTTCAGAAAAAAATAATAAAGAATAACTCGGGAAAAAATTAAGGCTTAAGAATTTTATCTCCCCTGACTTGTACACACATGTCACAATGTTGTTTTCGTACTAGCAATAACCACATTTTAGAGAATTAAGTTCCACTCCTCCAGCAAAATGGCTTCTGGGGCATCTACTTCTCTAGGAAGGGATGTCTCTGTGCAACTGCTTTTCCAAGGTACTACCATAAGTTCTCTATCATGTTAAGATCAGGTGATTTTGCTGGCCACAATATTTGCTCAATGTCTTTATTTTGAAGGAATTTGTGAGGGAGATTTGCTTGATATGGTTCAGCATTATCATCAAAAATAAAAAATCAGATCCATATGCACTTCTTAAAAGTCTTACAAAAGGTTCTAAGACCACCTCTCAATACCTCTGGCCAGTGGCACCCATAGCGTATAGTGGTTAGTGGCACTGACACATTGATGGGCCTGGATTCAAATTCCGAAGAAGGCATGGATGTTTGTGCATTTATAGCATCTGTGTGGCAAAGGGATGTGCAAAATACAAGCAAGCCAAAAGAGGTAAAACGGGTGGGAGATTCTTAGACTGCCTCCCAGGGTGTTATCCCTCAAAACTGGAGTGGAACTGCACAGTAAGGATGGCAGAACTGTACCTGTACAACCTATAGTGAAATTCTGGTGTCCCACCCACATATATTTGTACCTGTATCTCTGGCTGTCATAGATCTGCTGTTGAAAACACGTAGGGGGATATACCCATTGATTATTATTCTTCCTCATACCATCACATCTGCAATACTGAAAGAATCCTGTTCCATAATGTTTGAAGGAAGATTTTGTGTTCTTGATTCATTTCAAATGTAAACACATTTAGAATCAGATGTTAAACTAAACTTTGACTCATCAGTAAAGAGAATTTGGGATCATTGGTGTTCACTCCAGTTCCGAGGCTCTTTGCACGAATTGAAGCGATCCCTCTTTGGTTGTAAAGCCAGGGAAACATATACCTTTTGTTTTCTGGAATAAAGGCTATTTTCATTAAGCCTTCTGCATATATTTACCATGATAAAACCATTCCAGTACCAGCTGCAGGGGCTGAATTTAGCTGCAGAATAAGTAGACTAGCTGTGATGACAGGCAGTTATCAGAACTATTATTACTACCAGACATCAATCTTCAGAAGCAATTACTACTCATTTAGGGCTTTGTCCAGGCCTCCTTACAACAGTTCCAGAGTTCTGACATTGTTTCCGTACCATTCACACTGTCTTGAAATATTCACACATCTCACTGCGTCCATAATTTATTGTCTGACCTGCTTCTAAATGGCTAACATTTCACCCCTACTGACTTTTACAAATGATACTTCAGAGTCAAAACAAATTGTCTTCAGCCCTTACACACTGAAATCAAATGCTGCATTATAACAATTCACTCAGATACTTAATTTGCGCAAAGCACTTGATTTACTGTCAAATAATGAAACGTCTTGATTTGCATATCAGACACCATTGATCACTTTTGATTGGATAATGTTAATTGGTCTAGTCTTTCACACATTACCAACAAAAATGAATTACATCGACTGGATGTTTCATTGCATATCATTATGTTTTGGTATGTAAAGATAAATTTGGACATGATTGTATTTATCACTATCCATTTGCATAACCAAGAATTTAAATGCTTTGATGGAATTTAATGACATCAGAGAATGCTTTTTAAGTGACTTGATGTAAAAGATTAATTGAAGTAAATAAATATAACAAACCCTATCCTTGAGAACTTTTACTAAAGCATTGTATTCTTGGTCCTTTTCTTGTAACTGTTGAACATGATATTCTTGCCACTGAATCAGTTCTTTCTCCCTATAAAAGAAAAAAAATGATAAATTAAGTGATTTATCTATTTATACTATTTAAAAAAAATTCAATTTTCTAAATTTCACATACCTTCTTTGGAATTCTTTGATATATTTTTTGGCTTTACTATACTTCTTCTCTAACACAGAATGATTTGCCTTCAATGTTTCAAGTTCATTTTTACATTGAACTAATTCTCGCTCAGCACTTTGCAGATTAACACTAAGCTCTTCAAGTGAACACTGTGCCATATCAAGCCATTTAATATAATCACATTCCATGTGTTCCATAGCTTGCAGCTATAAGAAAATGCTATAGCATTATACAGATCTTTTTTAAGTTATTTTAGATGATAAGCAAATAATAAGAAGAGAAACACTTTGAAACTTAATACAGACTGGAAAATCACAGTATGAAAAAAATGTTCCAATAAATGTTATTTTACACAAATTTCTGAGAAAATCTCTTTTTGGAGGGAAATATATAACACACTCACAAAAAGAATGGAAACCTCATTTAATAGCACTTAAAACTTTGCTAGTTCTTTTAGTAAACCACGTATACAACAAATAATAATATCAACATTATGCTTGAACCACATATTTGTATTTTTGGCTGTTCTCATACAAATGCATTTGAGTCCCCCCCCCCATCATGCCAAAAGCAAGAATTGCATGTAGAAAAATTATAAAGCAAAGGCTACTGTTTCATAACCTTTTTGAAGCGTTAAGCCTTTAAAACACACTTTTTGTCAAAATAATGATTCCCCAGACTTGTGATTTAGATTTAAAGCCAAAAACACATAAAAGTACAAATGAATATAATAGCATAATATTGCAAATGAAAACTGAAACTAAAACAACTATACTACCTTTAAAAAATTTATCTGCAACAGAATGTATATATATATATATATATATATCACAATTTAAAAAAAACAACTATACCTTTAAAAAATTTATCTGCAACAGAATGTATATATATATATATATATATATCACAATTTAAATATTGAAGACAGATTTTAATGGCATAAAAAACTAGTTGCAGTCACACCCAGTTTTAATATTCATTTTTATTCTTATTGAGAAGTCAGAAAGCATCTCTGCAGTACCATAGATGATTATTGATGTATCTAGTTAGCTATTAAGCTTCCATGCCAATTTGGAATTCCAAGAAAGAATCCCTGGGGGAGGAGGGTTTGAGTATCCCCACCCCTCTTTCTCTACCACCACCCTCTCAGAGAGGATTTCACCTTGCTGTATATTTTGAGTGCCCCCTTGCCACACAGACACTATACTCTTACAAGAACCCAAGCTTTCTCTGAGATTTTTGGTACAGCAGTCAGGACCAAAGCACATATTTTATACACAGAAAATAGATTAGTATTTGTTCATTGTGGAATCACAGTAATTCATCATCACTGTTGCTACCATCATACATGCAGTTATTTTCACTTTGGTTGTCAGTGTCACTGGATTTGTCACTTTCTTCATATGCAATGTCACCTTCACTTTCATCTAGCGCACTACTAATTCCACACTTTTGGAAAGACTTCATGATCATCTCGCTTTTAATTTTCTGCCAGGACTCACAAACACTAGAAATTGAGAGCCATTTCATTCTTCCTGCCAATCTTATATGATAAGTCAATACTGACTTCATGCATAAATCCCTTGAACTCAATAAATTTCATGCATAAATCCCTTAAATAATTTATTGACTGAAACATCCACAGGCTGCAACTGAGAAGCTAATACTGTAAGATTCATTGTCAGTTCAGTAGCTGATTTTTGCTGATTCCACTATATGGGCCTTAAATCGATCACACACTATTAAAGACGATTTCTTCATGCAAGAAGAGCAGTATAATGTGTCTTCTCATTACCAGAAGTCTTTATCATTTACTGTCTTAGCACCTTCAACGCTCAGTATTCTATTTGATGGCACATCAAACATCAAGGATACCCCAATTATATTTCCTATTATAGTCCTATCTCAAAACATACTTTTTCCTCTCAAGTTTATGACGTATTTGCGGAATTTTATAATCTTTCTTTCATATTCAGTTTGCAGTTTTTGTACTACACAAACCATTTCTCTTCATAAATCTCTCAAACCATGACATTGTTCCAAAAAAATCAGTTTATTTCTCTGTTATGGCAGCCCTCAACCATATTTGGCAATTTTAGATTTGTGCCATGATCCCAGTTATATTTTTGCCAAGCTCATGAGGCACAAATGTAAAAATAAAAAACAAAATGCATAATAATAATATTCACATGTCATGCCCTAAGAATACTTTCCAAGAATCCTTATTATTATTTTACTGCATGTAACTGCTACAGTCAACTGCAGCACTTTCACATACATTAAGCTGTTTGTTACACCATTTCATAGACATCAACTCTTCTGCATAAGAATGCATAAATCTAATAGCAGTGATGAACAATATTCTGGAACCACTGAACAAATTTCCAACACAGAGGACCTTTGTCTTTTTTCAGTTTTTAACACTGAACTTTCAAATGGTTTCATCGTTAACATAAAGTTTTATGTTGTGTTGTATACTTGTTTGTCAGGTAAAATACTTCTTTCTTGAAAAAATTATATGGCATCCACCTCATTACTTGATAAATTAAATATTGTTAATGTCATATTCACAAAAACGCAATGAATGTATTTTAAATAATATTCATTACTTTTCTTGTGAACTGAAATTTTTGCAAATTCCAAAATTTCATCAAAAATCAAAAATGTAACACGCAGTGACAGCAAAAATACAACATAGTGCTAATCTATGATTATGTACGAGGTATGAGATTATACAGCCATGCTAATATATGATGACATGGCAAGATACAAGAACACACAGCCAGATTTTGGAAAGATATCTCAGTTGATTGCCGATTCAATATGGGAGGGGGGACCACTATAACAAAAAGTACCAAATCAACAACAGACACATCTATTATAAATTTTCTAACTTCAATTCAAATTATTTTTGCTGAAGCAGTAATCCCATTCTTCCTGTGATTTATTATTCAGTTCTTAATAAGTTCCTTTGCTTTGGCTAAACTCTTCCTTTGGCTATCTAAGAATACATAAACATAGAGTTTTTTTTTACTCCTATTTGCATTCACTAAATCCATCTTCTGCTTCCTCCATTCTTGTATCACCATCTTACTTAGAGGTGGGCCAAAACACTTTTCAGCTATTTTGTTTCCATGTCCTGAAGTGTAGCTTATGACTTCAAGTTTAAATGCAATACTGTATGACTGCCTTCACTCTTTAAATCCCATGTGGATACTCTAATCTTAAGCTGCATTCACACTAGTCCATTGGGGCGTAAAGCGGCAACGCGGAAAAAAAACGCTTTCCGCGTACGCCATTTCACACCAGCGCGGCAACGTTCGCTTTAAAAGTTGTCATGTGCTTGCATTAGATGGCTCTTTGTATCGGAACAACGGGAAATTTTTGTGTGGTATTTCGACTTTTTACGATTACATTTTCTAATTAAAATGGATTTAATTTCTGGATTAATGGATTAAAACTTAGTTTACTTTGTGTAAGAGAAGCAGAATGCAGTGGTTTATATTAATATGTGAGAGATGACTGCAGCAAGAAGATGCAAATAATTTAATTGAAGAAATGCACTTGAAAGGAAAGAAATTTCTTTTAATTACTTTCGCATCAATTCGATGCATTTCTAGCCTCATTTATTCAAAAGCAGAACATTAATTTTTGTCAGAATATCGCAGAAAAGAATCGTTTGGAAGACAGGAATAAGATATCCCTGAAAAGGATCGTTGTATATATCTAATGCTGTATATATCTAATTTTATTTATATATGAATTTTGTTGAATGATAATTTAAAAAATCCTAATTTCATAATTGTATTTTGGAGAGCAAAATTTTTATGGGATAGAATACCATAAATGTTTTTGCATGATGTATGAACTTCCCTTAAATGTTTCCTTAAATGGTTTAAATAATGCAAGAAAAAGTATATTTTGTTTAAATATATCTAGGATTTACAGCATTACTAATTTAAATATCACACTTAAAAAAAGCAGTTATTTTTAACTTAATAAACAACAGCAATTTTTAAAAAAATCTTTTAGTTTCTGCCTTATGTACATATTTTTTACCTTAAATGTAACAGTAATTACTTCAGTTAGTCATTCATATATTAATGAACAGCTATTATCTATTTTATAAGGTCACTTTTATCTAAAATTCATTGAAATAACCTCATTTTATATAAAACTACTTTATTTACGTTAAAAATTGAATTCCACAATTAGGAAATTTGCTAATGCCCATGCAAAAGTACTTTAAATTAATGAAAACTTATTATCAAGATTAAACCTCTGGTTTAGTTCGTATATAAATTGTTCGTAAAGTGGTCATGCATGTTCAGAAAAACAAACATGAAGCCATTAAAATGCTCGGAAGTATTCCATAAAATCAGCTACATACTAGCGAGCTTCTTTTCTGTATAAATTATAGTTTTCTTAATTTTTCTGAACAAATGGTTTACTCATCACCACTCGTTTAAATTTCAGAACTCACTAAATTTTCTATTTAGACTGAAGCAGCAACTTCATACTAATACCAGTATCGCTTCTGCTAGTCTCGTATCAGCGGAAATAGACTCAGATCGTAATAGTCAGATCATCTTATGAATTATACCAAATGCTCGTTGTCAAAAGAAGAATAATGCATACAATGTCGAGTGAAAATTAGGTTTATATGAATAATGAATGAAATGAAGTGAAAAATAAATATAACCTTCTTGTGTCCCTCACTCCCCCACCCCAAAAAAAAGTCGCGGTAGATATTAAAAAAAATGGTGTATTTGTACCATCAAAGGTACGAAAAAGCAAGGCTCGACCCCGCAATACAACTAACGCTGAATTTTCTACTTGAGCATGTTACTTTCGCGCTAAGATATCTTGCGAGTAAGTATGGTTTTCACACTTCATCTTCAGGAAACTAAGAAGCAACTTGGCTACTCTGAAACTAGCGATAATATTTTCTGCAAATATTTTTTTAAAAATACCAACTCCATTACAACACCACTCTTGGTGACACTTCAATCCAAAATCTTTAACTCAAGTTTTACCCACTAAGCAACAATCTTAATGTGATGTAAATATATTTTAAGAAAAATTCAAAATCTGAAATTTCGAAATCCATCACTACTTTTTCGCAATAGCCTATTGCATTAGATTATTCTGTAAAAATTATCAACCATATATTACGGTTAAATATTAAGGAATATTATTCTATTAAACTTGAGAATTTGCCTTTAAATAATTTATAAAGCTATTTATTCTATTAGCGTATGCAGTTTTTTTATTATTATCTGAAATTTTTATTAAGCTTAGTCCATTTGACTTTTTTTTTTTCTTTTTCATCACGAAGAATTTTTGGAAGTGCAAACATTTAAAAACCGTGGTATAAACTGGACGTTTGAAACGAGATGCTTGAAACTCACGCGTGAAGCGTCGAAAAGTTGAAGTTAAGTCAACTCACGCGTTCTCCGTTCGTCCGGAAAATGGCGCCTCTGAGCTCGCTTCTGATTGGTCAACGCTTTACGCCCGAACGTATGACCGCGTTGCTGTGAACGGGGCTTTAACTTTTTATGCAACAGTTTCTCCATGTATTTGAACACTAAAGAGAAAGGAACATATTATGCATTGAATGACACTCTTGTACTACTTAAGTTTGACTGCTTGTAAACTCTGAGTTTGTCACAACAGATATTCTGATTCTAATGAACCAATCAACAAGCCACTTTCATTTTGAATTGTTGAAACTGATGCCAACCAGAAGAGCACTTTTATTCTGAAATGCCAAACATGATGTTAACAAACAAATGTGAATTATGTAGACATGGCAGTTGCCATGAATTGTTGCTTGCATTTTAAAAGGCAATAATGCAAAAAGAATATTACTGTTTTCAAATGTAAGTTTGACTAAAATGAGTTATAGTGCAGAAAGTTGGGAAAGTTGGATGGCTTTGAAAGCAAAATTGCTTCCATTCTGCTCATGCAAATGGCTGCTGCTTGTAATATATCTTGTTATTGGGCAGACTATTTTCAGCAAGAAGTAGTGCTTATTAATTTACGTTTAATGTGCACGTTACTAAATCAGAACTTTTTATTATTTTATCCATTTTATAAAAGCGATGCATCTGAAAGCAGTTTGCATTGGCCCTAATAAGTAATTTTCTACGCCAGTTTCAGCATTGTGGCCCACAGTCTTGCATGCAAGATGAAACTAAATTACGCTATATGCTACACATATTTATATGCTACACTGTACACGATTTATTCGGGAATTTCTTCAAGATGTACTGTCAAGGAAATATTGAAACTCTATCGCTTTCTACTGGCTCAATTATGTTATTATCGACATTTGTAATAATACAACCATTTTCTACGGCTGATGCAAGAAAAAATATTTTAAAGTATTTTTTCTGGAAAATCAGCTCATGCCTTAGAGGACGAATTATACACTTGGCCTATAAGACATAGGCTAATTTTAGGGCCCAGTTTGAAGTAAAAA
The DNA here is from genome assembly GCA_000611955.2 of Stegodyphus mimosarum. Taxonomy (NCBI): domain Eukaryota; kingdom Metazoa; phylum Arthropoda; class Arachnida; order Araneae; family Eresidae; genus Stegodyphus; species Stegodyphus mimosarum. The sequence goes on from KK116272.1 coordinate 230,208, forward strand.
AAAAAAAATATGTCTTATGGGCTTATTTCAAGTTAAATAAGTTAATGTTTTGATAAATAACAAAATTTAACCTTACATTGATAGTAATTTCAATAAAACAATAGGCAGAGAAAATGTGATTCTAACCATTTAGTAGCAAATATTGTTTACAATCTAACAGAAAACTGTTAATCTATAATACATGAAAGCTAATGCTTTTCTTCAAAACCCTTCCTAGATTCCCCCCCCCAAACTGAAATTGAGTCATACACAAGTTTGAAAAAAAATTTTTTACCCTTTTAGAATTAAAGTTTCAAAAAAGTTATATTCAATTTCTATATTTATACAATATTTTTTTTCTTACTTTTTCATTTGCTTTCTTGATTTCATCTTCAGTCAAAACACTGCAATGTGTCTAAAAGTAAAATTTAAATTAATTTACATAGCAATTTCAACTTGCTTAACAAAGAAATGAAATATATATATATAAAAAAAAAATGCATCTTTTGCAGTTTAAAAAGGAGACACAAGAGACTTAGTGTTTGTTTAGTTTATGTCTAATTTATTTACACTACTGATTAAAACTAACTGAAAGAAAATAAATAAATAAATAAGAACACAAAATTTAAACCAGATATATTTTTAGGCATTAACTGTTGAAGTGAACTATTAATTAACAAAATAAAATACAATAATTAGTTTATTTCTGATTAATTCATACTAATTTGTAACAGATCCCAATTGTGTGAGAAACTATAGATTTTATTAAATATTATTTGATTGTTGTAATTATTTCTCTCAGCAGCTTAACAGCTTTTATTTGGTTATGAGATTTATTGCTACATTGTATTACTTTGATTTAAACTATTTTGCTGTCTTATATGCTTAAATAGCATATCATTTTAATGAACAGAAGTTTGTGAAAACAATAAAGTAAAATAATTAATTGTAGTGTAAATACAGTTTTTCATGCTTGAATACAAAAATCCTCACTACTCAGAGAGTTAATAATAACACACTAATTTTATTAATATAACATCTCTAAATGAGGCATATGCATAGTCTACTACCTGCCAGTTTTATAGTTATTAATCCCATTTTAGAGTTACAATGATATATATTCTAAAGGATATACTGCACAGTTACAATATGAACTACAACAGTGACTAACCCTATAGCAGAGGCGAAACATACTGATTTTAAAACAGAATCTAGTTAATATTTGGAAGTGTAACCACAGATTATTAAATGCAAATACAAAAATTTAAACACTTATTATTAGTAATTTTTTTTGAAGAAATACAATTAATTTTCAAATAGCTGCTAACAAATTTTTAGATTGGCAGATTTTGCTTTATTAACAAAAGAAGTGTAATAATTTTGTTCACAGCAATTGAAAGATATGCCTGCTTTTGCTAATAAAACTTGTTCTATGTGTCATCAGTAATAAAGGATTAAAATTTAGTTCTTATTTTAGTAATCTGAAAATCTCTCATTCTACATGTTATACTTTAAAACTCCACCAGCAACTTTCTGTTTTCCATTTTGACGCACTAAAAATTAATCTTTAATGCTTTAATAACTTTATCCAAATTTTCTAACTGTAAATTGCAAAACTGTGACTGCAATTTATCAGTGGTAACATTTCTAACATTGTCTTTAAAAACTGCAACAAACTGTTTGTTGAGGCACTTTCAAAAGGTTACAAAAAATGCTAATTCCCACATAATATTAACAGATATGAATGCTTTTAGCAGGGTGTGTGATCTTCTCAGATATTAACTCATGTTTTATATCTGCTATATATGCTGCCCTCTAAACTGAAAAGAGTTTGTGCAATATTGTGTAGATCATCACTCGGGATTATTCTGAAATCCTGCATACTATGATTTTGTCATCCAACATGTCGACAGAGAGAAGTTCCACATGTGTTTGTCAAGCTTAAAGACTGGTTAATATGTAAGCAATTTTATCCATTCCAACATCTTCCCTTTAGAGGGCCACAGATACATCAATTGCCCTGCATGCGCACATATTGTCATTTATGAACAGAAAATACAAACCTGCTGTACCACTGAAAAGATGGACCTAGGAAAATCTTGATGCAGTACTGCTGGGATGTAATGGTTCTTAAATCAATGATAAAAAGTGGTGCTTTGTCATTGTATGCAATGCCTCCCCCCCCTCCAATAGCCTAGTTTTTAAATACTGCTTAATGCAGCTTGACTTAGATTCGTAGCCAGGTAAATGAGCTGGACGTATGGTTGGTTTTCTTGGTTTTCCCATGTGTAACATGAATACAAGCAAGTGCCTTAGAAACTTCTCCACAAAGGTATCCCTCTCTTTAAGAAATCAGCCTTCTACTCTGCCATATCAAGTAACCAAGCTAACCAACCCTCCCCACACACATAAGCACCAACTTCTTCAGCATAATGATCAGCTTTATAGAAATTCTGTTGTACACCAGCTAGTGTGAAGACAGAAGAGAACCTGATGTCAGTTAAAGAATATTCATGAAGCTGATCATTATGGCCAAGATATCATTATCTGTGGGGAGGCATTAAAACTATACATATAATTACACACAGTGTAAGAAACCATGCATGTACTAACCTTTAAAATTCAGACAGAAAAGAAATGTAAGTTTTCTGTCTATTATTGTTGTTTATACAAATGTTTTGATAAATATTTATTAAGCAAAAAAATTTTTTTATTATTTTTAATTCTGCTAAAAGACAAATTCAGGTCCATCAACTGCTTTCAGGTCTTGAATTTGGCCACAAGTAATTTGAGATCACTGCTCTAAAGTGTTATAGGATGTCTTCCCAGAAAGCACTTGTTTATGACGATGTTGCCTTAATCAACTTCAAAGTACTTTTCATAGGGTTTTATATAGTTATAGCAATCTCTTTATTCTTTTTCAGAGTTCACACACATTTCTGCACACAGAAATTAAGTACTTTTAAGGACCATTAATGAAAAAAATTAAGGACTTATGAGAAAATGGGAACTGAATAAATTCAATTAAAAGTATTATCTATGCCTGAACTTTATTTTTGTAATACCATCCTAAAAAGAAAATAGATCTGTAAGTAGGATGAATTATTAATAAACATGAACTAATTAACAAAATTACTAATAAGTTTGAGAATAAAATCAACTTTATAAAATGTATCAAGCAGCATTAAATATTTTATATTTATAATAGTTAGACATATTTGAAAGAAGATAAGTGACATTTTATTTATGTTTTGCTAACAGCTTTATTAGAATAGAAGAGAAACACGCTAATGTGGCAATTAAATTCGCTGAAACAACCTTGTTTTTGGCGTACATTTACTAAAAACACTCAATCGATTTCGAGGGCAGCTACAGGTCCCTCCTCATCAGGAGAACAAAATATCTAGAAAGGGAAAGAAACCTCAATAACGGCTTTTTTATACCCTCAGGTAAAACCACGCGCGAGGAGGCAACGCCATCTATCAATAGCGTATCATAGTTGGAAATTTATTCATAATTTTGACTTTGGATCTGCAAAAATTATCCAAAAACTTCTTCCGTTGGTGAATTGGATTTTCTTTAGGCTTTTCATATTTACAAAGATTTAGCATGTTTAGTGAACGATTTTAAGTTTAATCCAGTCCTTCCTAGCGCTTTTAAAATTCTATTAACATAATTCTTGATTATTATTTTTGCCGATAGATGGCGTTGCCTCCTCGCACGTGGTTCTACCCGTGGGTATAAAAAAGCCGCTATTGAGGTTTCTTTCCCTTTCTAGATATTTTGTTCTCCTGATGAGGCGGGACCGGTAGCTGCCTTCGAAATCGATTGAGTGTTTTTAGTAAATGTACGCTAAATACAAGGTTGTTTCAGCGAATTTAGTTAGCTTTATGATTCCCCCCCTCCAATTTTGTCACACACCTGCTCAGTCTAAAGGTTCAGTGAGTTGCAAGTAGATTTTATGTCAAGCAGCATAGATTAAAATGAGAAGTAAGATCATAATCAGCATGATTCATAACAAAAGATCACTCTGTCACCGCTGCTGCTTGCCTAGAGAGAAACCTGCTGATTAGAACAAACCTAAGGCCTTATGTAGCCATGGTTGGCAAGCTTTGAAAGTTAGTTGGGCTCTGTCTGTCACAGTTAGTGCTGTAGTTTTGTGTAGATCCAATAAGGCACTAAAGTACCACAGGTGGTAAGTTGTTTTGTATTGTTTTAAGTCTCACTAGATGAAAAGAATAAGTTTTACAAGAATTTTTGCATTTTTGTGTTTTATCTTGTGACCATGGTAAGGATTAATGAAAGGCAATAACTCATTTTAATATGCAGAGATTATTTTTAAGGATAAGCAGCTAGTCATAAATAATTAAATTAGGTAGTTAGTCATTATGGATTTACATGGCCAATATGAAATTTTATTTATTTTTTTAACAATATTTGTTAAAAAAAAGCCATATTAAAATCTCAATCTAATAAAATTTCACAGTTTAAAATACATGTAATTTATGGCATTGATTCTTAAACGATATTAGGATAATTACACATTAAAAAGCTACAAAACATTTATGTTTTGTTTAAAACTCTACAAAATATTTATGCGCCTTTTTAATTTGAAGCCTTCCCAGACATTTTGGCTAATTTAAATCAATTTCCTTCTATTTAAGCATCTTTTCTAACAATTGCAAAATTGTCTCAATACGCAAACCAGTGTTCTCCCTAGTTTCTGCATGCTTTATCTCCTAACTTGTCAACCTCTCTTCAATATAGCTATGAGGCTTTACTTGATCTAGTAAAAGTTAAATAGTCCAAAACCTCCCAACAGACATGAAGCAAATTATCACTATGTCTGAAAGTAACTACAATATCAGACAAAGGTTTAAATAAGCCTCTTATTTAAAAAGAACTTAGAACATAAAGGCATGTTCTAATGCTAACACAAATCAATTACAGCAAGTGGTGATGTAATTAAACAAGAACAGTCAAATTAAAACTAAAAATGTGGACTAGTAGTCAAAGACGGTACTTACGTACTATGACGACTACCTAGATATCTCGCCAAAACTGGCGATCGATACAATTTTGTTGACCTATCTACGCAGATTCAACACGTGGAAAGGATGTGGGGTTCCGCAAAATGGAGGAACAAGCGACAATGTGGGACACGCCGCCATCTTTTGATACCTATTTAGCTGAATTTATTTCGGAGAAAAAAATAGGAATCGCCTTTCAATGCTATTTTGAAAGCTATTTCCTGCCACTTTCCTCACCATTAACTTCAACGTTTTCTTTTAACCAGTTTTAAGTAAGTTAATTATATTTTTTTTAATTCGTATTTAGTATACAGTTTATATACATGTATATACGTATTTTAATAATATGTATATATATATATATAAATTCGATATTTGGGGTTTTTAAATTTTTGTTCTTTCATAATTAGGACTTTTATTTTTAAAAGAATTTATAAAGATAAACCAAAAATCGCCAATGAAAACTTTTATCGCCAAATGTCGCCAAGGTAGTCGTCATAGTACGTAAGTACCTCAAAGACTATACAATTTAATTTTAATTTAAGCTGGCTTAGTAACTCTACCATATGAGGAAATAGAAATGGAAAACTATAGTAAAGGCTGAAATCATAAACAACTGGGTGATTTACATAATAATAACTGTATATATCTTTGAAGAATAATTTTCTTTATGTATTTTCTTTCTTCAACACATTTCCTTTTCCTTTTAGAATTTTTGGATTTAATTAAGGATTTCTGTAATTCTAAAAAAACTAAATGCCTTTATAGAGCTGATGTGGCAGAATTTTTAGAATTTAGTGACAAACTGAGCAACAAAATCTAGAAATGTCATAACGTTTAGAATTTACAGCAGAATTTAGAAAGGCACTAGGCAGCAGAATTTAGGATTCAGAGATTGCATGTGGGAAAATGCCTAGTGCCATCTCTGTATGATGCATTAAGGTACACTATAGGAATCTTTTAAATTGTCAGTTTTCAATTAAATAAATTGTCAATAAATTGTTTAAATTGTCAATTTTCAATCTTTATTAAAAAAAATGTATTCCTATAACGCCTGTCCATGTGATCAAATAAGAAGCATTTTTGATATTTTCCATACTTCCAGTGAAAAGTAGAGAAAATAAAAGGAAGATAAACATGTTAAGAAAAAGATTCTAGTATCAGAAGTAAAACATTCAAATACTATGTTTTCATTGTTCTTCCAAAAGTTTTCCATTCTGCAAAAAGTAACACATTCATCAGAAACTTTCTGTAAAATACATTCATTATGTGTTAATACCATGGAGACATTTTTCATTTTGTCACATATTACTGGAATCTTCTAGAATCGTGGGTCTATAAACCTTGCCTTCAAATCCTTCTAAACTTTCCAAGCTGCAGTGTCTAAAATCCTAAAAAAAAATTATCCCTACCAATCCTGTAATAGCCAAAAGCCAGAAATATTTTGAAAAAAAA
>KK116272.1:247033-291173 GCA_000611955.2 Stegodyphus mimosarum
AAACTTTATAAATAATATATTTATGAAAAAAAAAAGCAACCTTTGTTTGGAGTAGAATTTGAAAAAACTCTTATTAGTTGCAAAGCAATCAGACACAAGTCCCTCTTCATCAAGAGCAAATTCCGTGTTCCTGAAGGAAAGATTACTGTGCTGACAGCCTTCAAAATCAATAGAGTTTTATTAAAATTCTATGAAAAATTAAAGTTGCTTTCTCCCCACCCACCCTTTTTTTTTTTAATTTTACAGTGACATGTTTTTCTTCTATTTTAACCTATTTATTTATGCAAAGGTAACCAACCATTCACTATAAGACAAGCTGATATTCTATTATAAATATAAAGCTGATTATAGGTTTAAATACAATGATTTATATATAACATATTCATTTGTAGGTCATTTACACTCATTGCCATAAAAATTTGTGCACCAAGAAAGAGTTTTAAGAATGAAACGAAATTTTATATATGTAAGTAATACTTAATGATTAGAATATCAAAGAAAAAAAGGATAATTTATTTCAGAAGGAAGTACACATGAACAGAAGTTTTAAAACTCTGTTGGACCACCTCTCGCACGAACGCACAATGCGATACAAGCGGGCATTGAGGTATACAAGTTCCATATGGTGTTGGTGTCCTGAGACATCTTGTTTTACAGTTGCTGTAAACACGCCTCTAGTTTGGCCAATCTCATAGGCTGCCCAACTTGCCCTCCCAAATGATCCCAAATATGCTCAAATGCTGACAAATCTGGGGATCGAGCAGGCCAGGTAAGGGTTTTAATGTGGCAGAGGCAGTCTTGTGAGATCTGTGCCATATGTGGCCGAGCATTGTCTTGTTGAAAACAGGCTTCTGGGAGCCCTGCCATGAGTGGCAACACATTTGGCTGAAGGATGTCATGGACGTACCGCTGGCCTGTCATTGTGCGATGGATTAATATTAGGGATGACCATGTATCGTAAGCAATGGCACCCCATACCATCGCACCAACTGTGGGAACGGTGTGTCGCTGTAAAGCAAAGGCAGGATTAAGGCATTCACCATGGGGCCTCCACACACGAACACGATTGTCATCACTGATCAAATTGAATCTAGATTCGTCGCTGAAGAAGACATGGTTCCATTCCGCTAAAGTATAATCCTGTTGTACGCGACACCACTCCAAACATAGGCATCAGTGGGTGAGTGTCATTGGCAGCACACGTAATGGGCGCTGTGATACCATATGTCCTTCAACCAGGCGCCTTTCAATGGTTCAGGAAGACACAGGACCCCATAATGAAGCTGCTGCTTGTGTCTGGATAGTGACCAATGAGGCAGTTGGCTCTATGCGTGCGCGTTGTATGATGTGACGGTTTTCTTGGCGATGGGTCTGTCAAGGGCATCCTGAGCTTGGTCGCCATGAAAATGACATCGCTTCTGTCTACTGGTTCCAACACCTCCTCACAGTAAAATCAGAACAGCCTATCTGACGAGCTACTCGCCGAGCTGGATAACCAGCTTCCACCATACCGATGATTCTTCCCCTCTCAAACTCAGAAAGCTGCTAATATTGGCTTTGATGGCAGTGTAACGGCATGTCTACCTCAGCATTTCCTTGGCAAAAGATTAAGTACACTCAAACAAGCTCTGCTTACCTGTTTTATACTCCAAGAAGAACGAAGTTCAACGCCCTCTAATGGCACTATGCTACATGCAATCACACTGCATTTCTAATCATTTGCATATCTGCCGGATATGTACCTTCATGCCAAGTTTCGTTACGATCCCACAATTATTTCTTGGTGCACCAATTTTTATGGCAATGAGTGTACATCGTTTATGATATAATAAACTAACATTTTGTCTCATCGAAAAGCGATGTTATATAATTTCTAACATATTAATAGAATATATTTTAAGATTTTTTTCCATTTAATATGTTGACTAATCAAAATATTACATTCGTCTGATATGCACCTTCCAGGTCAATAATAGATGAAATGTTGGCATAAATAAAAAAAACTATAAATTATCATTGAAACTATAAAATTCTGATATTTTGTATTCATAATAATCAATGTTAAATTAAAGCAACAAAGAATTAAACTACTAATATCATACAAGTACTAAGAACAGATAAATAAATGTAAATGAATTTAACCTTCCATCTTTATCAGCTGCACCATTAGGAATTACGGTTTTCACAAAAATGCCTAACTTCTCCACACCAGCATCTGCGCCAACACCCATTCCTATAATACTTAACCCTAATCCTTCAGGACCTATAACAGTACAACAAGCAGAATTCATTAGCAATGAAAAATATTTAATAAAACATGTAAACTGCAAACTCACTACTTTCACTAAATCCTTCACTACCTTTAATAAGATTGACAGGAAAGACATCCATTTTTTCAATACGTTTCTCTAGTTCATACTCAGCTGATGCAGATATGGGATCTACATCCTCATTGCGCCTGTCATAATCTTCAGTAGAATGAGTACTATACACCTGTAACATCAAATTATACATTTCATTAAATAGAATCTAGAATATACATAAATATAAACAAACAGGAATGTTATTAGGATGCAGTGAGAATTTTTATAAATTAAGTGATCATTTTCAAATGTTTAAAAAAAAAAAGAAAAGAAAAAACAAAAAGAAAAGGAGGGAAAAAAGAAATTAAGATCTCATGGCTATAGGTGCTTTTTTCCAAATGACCTATGCAATACGCCTAATAATCCAAAGTACCCAGTGACTTTTGTGATTGAAAATTCATTAATTTTAAATCACAATAATAAAAAAAAATAAGACAGACAGAGAGAGTGGGGAAAATAGGACTAATAAAAATACGTTTTCAAAAGATGATTCACCATCAAAATATTGCTACAAAATGAATATCACTTACAATCAGTATATATTAAAAATCTTCAAATCATCTTATGAAGAATTTTGCCTAAGTCTAGAAAATCATAGTAAAAAGGGTCACAGACACATAAAAGAATTATGAAAGTAAAATTAGGTGTTTAACTACAGATGAGCATAGCATAAAAAAGCAAATATTAATACGAAAGATCAAATACTGCCCAAAAAAAAGGCTTACCTTTATAGGATCCGTACTGAATGAAATTTTGCTTTTTTTACGGGGTTGTGCATCAGATGAACAAATTTCATCTCGCTTAATTTCCACTTCTTCTGGTTCTGGTGGTGATAATCCAGGATATTCAAAATAATAATGCCCATCTTCCAAGAGGTAATACTCTGTACCATCATGAACAACAGTAGCATTTAAAGCATCACAAGCATATGTTGTATCTAGCATTTCATTATCAATATTTTCATTACAGATATCATCTGGACTATCTTTCTGTTTTTCTTCTGATCTTGATAGCAGCAATACAACTTCTCTGGCTTCTTCATCACTCAATAAAACAGGGCGCTCACTGAAGTTTAAACAGCATACATTTAAAAACAAACTAATTTAAGCAGTTTAATGACTTAATTTTTAACTAAAATTAATGAGAAGGCATGTTTCTGTTAAAGATTACTGTAATGCATTAGATTATAAGAAGAGTTATTTAAAAGAAAGAAAAAAACTGAAGAAAGAAAACTTATTGACCGAACATAAACATGTGACAGTAGTAGTAAAGATTTACATGATTTTCTAAATGTATTATACTCTGCAAAATGAATCTTAAGTAGTTTGAAATATACTATAATTAGCACTTTCATTATTTTAATTTCTCAATGATCTCATCCAGTAATTTAAACAAATATAGCAATAATTAAGGATATTTATATATAATTTTACAGTACAGCTATTAATATATAATTTTATGGTATTAAAATTGTCTAGAATAAAATTCCTTACAAAAGGAAGATAAGTTTTATCATTTTACTAAAAAAACTCTCAATATTTGCATAAAAAAAGTAATAAAAAATAATAAATATAAAAAACTCAATATTTGTGTGTTTGTTTTAAAAATATTACTTTCAGTATTAGTTGTTTAAGTTTTTTTTTTTTTCCTAATACTTTTTCTTCAGTAAACAAAATTTCTTGCTCAGTTCCATCATTCAAGTCCTGAAACTCTCTTCAGCAGACATAATTTCTTGCCCAGTTAAAAGTTCCATCATTTAAGTCCTAAAATTATCATGTCATGAATTTTCTCACTAAACTGTCAAATGAAATTATTTTAGTGTCAACAACCTCTTTGTCATTTTCTTCCCTATTTATAATGATATTTTTAGGATTTAAAATCATACTGTAGAGTTCCCTGTCTTTTAGTTGATTCACGACTGAAGTATTATCATCACAATACAAAATTATAGCTTTGATAACTGTAAGATAAACAGCTCATAAAAAATAACAAGTTAAATCAAAATAATAAGTTAAGGAAAAAATGCAATTTGCTATGTTAAAACTGAATTTCAGTTCCTCAGAATCTAATTTTTTCTTACTTTCCTGCTGCTTTACCAACAAAAAAGCAGTATCAGTAACATACCTCTCCAAACAAATATGTCTTGGAGCTTCACTTCCTGTTCAGATTACACAGAAAAATGCTAACTCCCTACAACCACACAAAAGACAAAAGGTGTGGTCGTGGCAAGAGTTGATAAATGTATTGTCACTGGCAATCTGGGTATTTGACAGTGACATGCAGGAATTCCAATTAGTTTGTAGAAAAATTGCTTTTAAAGTACAGGTGCTTTTTCTGGAATATTATTTATACACTCTATTCCTAAATTTTGTAAGGGAAAAAAAATTCTTAAAAAAAAAAGTCCTGGTGGTCCATAGGACTAGAAACTATATCATTCTGGATAATGGGTGTCCAGGTTTTGGTCTTTATGCACCATAAAAAAGCACATGAAACAGTTTTTTATCATACCTGTTGCTCAGCAGCTTTTCAGCTTCATCTTGAGTCATAAGTTCAACAAAACTATTATTCTTTGACAAAGATGGAAGAGGCTAAAATAAAAGGAAAAAATATACATATTTAAATATTTTGGAATTATCTTGAGAATTTACTTTAGTAATCTGCAATACCATAAGTGAAAAAAATTACAAACACATTCTTTTATGTAAAAAATTAAATTCTGATATAACTATGCACAATATACATGAATGTCATTTCACACGTGCACATACAATTAATACATCTTAAGTGGGAAATGACTAATTCATTTTGCGTATATTATTATTAAAGTGTGGGAAATGACTAAACTCATTTTATGCAGATTGTTTAGCACAGTATATGGCAAAACTCGTTTTCTACAAATTATTGCTATCGGTAGGTTTTTGGTAACAAACTGATTTTTTTTACGACTTTTTTTACAACCCATTCCAAAAATTGGATCATGATGCAACACAATGTGATGATACACTGTGTGTAGATAATTTACTGAATTATTTCTGTGAGAATGAGCTTACCAATAATGATTCTAGCGACGACAAAATTACATGATGTCCTACGACTTTTTTCTGACCAAGAATTTCAAGCAGTTCTGATTCAAGTCAAGATTTGGATAATTATAATTTTGAATAGCCATCAATAGACAATCCACCAGTCTTGGAAGAGCTTTAAGCTGCTCAGGAATAAATACAGAAAATATTCTGGATAATGTATAGTATATACGCTACATTAAAACATTCAAATTTATCACCAAAAGGACCATAGAAAAGGTGAACATGAGATAAGTGCGAACATGAAGCAGTTTCACGTTCACCTTTTCTGTAGTCACTTTAAATGTATTGCTGGCCACACATAGTCCCAGCACATACATGGGCCTGTTGTCATTGATCATGATGCCGGCGCATCCCATGATAGTGCATCTCGGATATCTATCCCTTTCCTGGATATTTTCTGGATTATAAGCAATACCATTCTCATGTTAGATTAGTTAGCATCTACAAATCAATGATAGACTCAAGCTATTCTCACTGATAAATATTACGGTCTTTTTCAGTCTGACTGTAAAGCACATGATGCCCTTGCAGACAGGTGATACAGTGCTGTCTGAACTATGGGATACACATAACAGATCTACAGGCCTACCCTCCTTCTCAAAAATGTCTAGCTACAGTTTTTCAAATTGCTGCTCTGTAGCAGTAAGAAGTTCTTTCATCACCAACTGACCTGTAATGTGCCAGTTTACTTTTGCCAGTAGGGTAATGTACCCATCTCCTGCAGGCATCCATCACCGCTACATACCATCAACATCTGGCATTAGAAAAAAAGCAACAAAGTATAATTTGCCAGGAACACTTTATGTGAACATGAGGAAACATACATTAAAATCGATCAAGAGAACTAAGGGAAAAAAAATACTTCATGACAATATCATGTGTGCCCAATCAAGACAGTATATACACGAATTCACAGTGTACCTTTATGCAAAGGAAAGTGCTTTGAAAGATATCACACTTTAAAACATTCTTAATTTTTTAATTTTTCAGAAAGTGTTTATTTTTTTAATCCTTTAATAAACAATGGACTTTGCCACGAAGCAAAAGTAATTTTGCATGCTAACTGCACAAAATGCTCACTGTATGATGAGAGTTAGGCAAGAAAACACCTGCTTTAAACTATGTTAAAAAACCTGATGTGTACACCACATGACTTCCTTGTGTGGAATATTAAATTATATGCATTTTGCATTTCATTTAAACTTATTGTATTAAATCTACTTCATCGATAGCGCATAAACCACAAGAGAATAAATGCACTCACTAAAATTCACTATATTTGCTTACCACAGCAACACTCCGGTGCTAACTTCACTTAACAACGTTACATCTCATTCATTTTATAACTCAGAATGCACAAAAATTATGTAAATTTATTAACAGTACTGTTAATTTATTTTAAAAATAACTATAAGCTATCAAATATAATATACAAGGCGTACCAAGTCTTCCAGATCTGCATCAATAAGTTCTAAATCTTGTTCTTGACACTCAGCTAAGGATTCACCAGCTGAATCATGCAATCCCAGATTAGATGTAGAAGCATTGCAAGAAATGTTCTAAAAACAAATTAAAGAAAAGGGCATTTAAAAATGTGAAAGTAACAATAGATTAAAATGTTAAATACACATTCTTTCATTAAAAAAGAAAAACGAAAAAAAGAAAAAAATCAAAGCGCTTGTAATAAATGATACAAATGAGATCAATTTTAATAGGTACCGTATATACAGCAAAGAAAAAAAAACTGCAATTCTAAAATAAAATTTCGAAAAAGGGGACTTCACAAAATCAGTAAATCAATAAGTTATAAGTGCTACCTCTAGTCTGAAAGAAAAAAAAATACTCAATTGGCAATGATACAAAATTTCCCAGCTGGTCGTGAAGGATTCCGTATCAGATATTGTCCAATTAATGTCAGATTAATATGCTCATAATCTGACAGCATAAATACCAGGCACATATGTGTTGTGCAGGAGAGAGACTAGGTGTTTTAAATGGCTAAGAGAATGTGCCAACAGAAGAAAAACAACCACTGAAAAGGTATATTGTTTGTAGCCAGACTAAAAAATAACTACATCATCCTCAACTACTAAAACATGTTCCAGGATATTAAGGATGCTTTTGTAGTGCCAACAAATATACTAATATATGCTATAAATGAGACAACAATTTATCCTATGACAAATTAGTGTATGGGACCCACAGTGATGTAAAAGAAATGGCAGCTTTAGAATTCCAAGAACGTAAAATTGGCCATGAGGATGCTACGAATGATTACCAAAAAGATATAACTAAACAATGTGGCCCGACTATAATACCTGAATATAATTGTATGGGAGTCATCTGAAGTTATGTAAAAAAAAAAGAGATAAATGCACTAAAACAACCCATCTCCCAACACACACATATGCCACTCAATCACTAAAAATATTACAAACTCAGTGGGCACCAACCCATATTCATCTGGCACATCACACTGCAATTAGTAGCTGATTGGTCAGAAATAAGGAGAATAAATATCAGAAGTAAAGTCCTTGCTCTCATAGTATCCAGCAATAGATCAGCTGGTCAATACAATGGATAGATGATAGGACGTATTGAGAGTTGTGCACACTACCTTCATCGATGTTGCAATTTATCATTTTGCCACTATCCTAAGTCATCTGCAGCAAATCTGCTGCTGATTTTGCTATGCTTCACTCATCAACAACATCATGATTCAGTGATAGCATCACTTTAATTCACATGTTGACTAATATGGGGAGCTGATTCTACGGCTCCTTTTAGTCCAGCTGATTGGGTTGAACCTTCATAAGCAGTTCCAAAAATGTTAACAGTAGATTCATATAACACTGATCAAATAAAATTTAATAAGAAAAATTATTCTGAAAATCAGTAGGGTTGGAGGAGATGGAATTTGCACAATTTAAGTTTCATTAATATAATTAATTTCATTTATTGCAGATACATATTTTCTTGAGTAAAGGCTAAAAAGTACAAACAGAGATGTTCAGTGACCTGCAGACAGACCTGAAAAACCAGAAGTAGCCTGTTAAAACTGGGAGAACGGGCAGGTACAGAAGACCAATTTATGAAAATAAAATAACTATATGGTGAACAAACAGTCAAAAGGAATGACTGATAATAAAATCTGCAAATTTTGATACTCAGTCGAAGGCTCTGAAGATTTCTGATTCAAAAATTTAATTAAACTGATACTTAATTGTTTCCTGGTATAAAGGTATATCACATCATAAGGAAGAAATCATATAAAATAAATATAAAGGGGGGAAACACTTAATTCTGCTCATCTGAGTGATTACAACGATGAAAATTACAATTTTCCTTTTAACACAAGTACAATGGTTATCCAAAGGTAAATGTTTGCAGAGTTTTTATACACATTTTTAATACCATGATAGAATTTTTCTTTGAAATTGACACCTCTACGGTAACAAATAATAAGTTAATAAGTTAAAAAAAATATATTCTACTTGGCTAATACACATTCAATATTTAATATTACACAAAACAAACTGCAAAGAAGAGACATCAAGCTCACTGAAGCTAGAACTATTATCTTCAGTTTTTCATTCTAAAATTGACTTATTTATATCAACACAACTGAGAACTCCATTACATTACAAGATACATTATTATACATAAGCCACTTGCAAAAGGATTTTAACATTTGGCTCTAACACATTGAAAATTTAAAAGCGTCAGCTTAGCTTACACAGCCACTGAACTGCAATACATCTGATGTCTGTGTTATATTGCAAGAAGAACTAATTGCACTGAAGAAGGATATTCAAGTACAAACCTTATTCAAAACACATGGATAAGCTACATTTTGGAATTTAAAAGTCATCCGAGAGAAATATCCCAAAATAAAAGTTGTTACCGAACCAACATTATTGACTTTTCTATCTCTTTATATAGAGGGAGCCAGCTTGAGTTAAGTCAGTAATTTTCTCCAGAAAACAAGAAAAAGGGTGAATATTTTTTAATGAAGTGATGTAAGCAATATTTTATGTCAAAAATTTAATTTTAAAAAAATGTATCAGTACATCAAGCACAGCTATCACTTTAATTAAAATCAAACTTTTGTGCTATTAGAATCTATGATTTTCTTTATAATAACTTGCTTATTATTTGTGAAACTAAAAATAATAACAAAAATAAATAGGTTTAATGAACTTTGTTCTTATTGAACTGAATATGAAAAAATTTTTTGTTCATATTCTTAGCTGCATTGTTACCTTTAACAATTTTGGAAGAAAGAAATGGCACCTGAACATGAGTTAAAGTAATAAATTTCAATATTTGTATGTTAAAAAAAATATTCAGATCGAAGGAAATATCCATTACTTTAAATTTATGATCATTAGGATCATAACGCATGTCATTATCACCACACCAAAATTAATTTCAACAGTTTCTTTCAGACTATAGTTCTTTCTCTATAGTTCAAAGTCAGCCTTCATACATGTATTTTCACTTAGTAAAACAAGCTCATTTCAAGGCATTTCAAGGTCATAGACACCCTCCCCTCATTTACTGTTCTAATATGTATCATCTCCATTGCACAGAGAAGAATAGGCGATTTTAGCAAAATTAAAGGACTTAACTATCTTCTGCTGTGGTCATTACCATGATTCAAGGGTAGCAAAGAGCAGAAAAATAGGCTTTGAATTGCCTGTTCTAAAATAATTTACTTTAGGTATGTACCATGTATAATAAAGTATTAAATACACTTTTACAAAAAAGTTTACTGGCTATTAAACAGTAAAATGCAATCTCAAACATGACTGAAAAACACAATTTTCGGTCTGATGAAGGAATAATTGATCTATCAAAGTTATATTTCTTCCTTCTTAACTCCTCAATCATATGCCAGATACTTTCTCCTCCTTCACATGTGGAATGTACTTCAATTTTACATTAAATTTTGAAAAACAGATTCCCCCCCTACAGCCCCTAAGAATTTTTGAAAACTTCTATAATGGTACTTGCTACAAAATAAATTTTCATAATTAATTAGGATTTATACTTAAATATGTTTCTTTTTTAAAAAGATAAATGCTTCATTCAGCAGAGCTTCAAAAAATACAATGCTTTTACACTTGCTGTTACCATAGTTATAAGGCAAACCAAGGAGGAGAAAATTATCTTTAAGAGCCTATTCATAGTAACAGACTTCAGTCTCTCTTCAATTTTGAAGAAGGCATGCCCTACGAAAGCACAGTTCAGGTCCAAATAATAGGTTTACTCAAGGGCACACTTCACAGCCTGTAATTAAAGGATAAATTTGACCTCGCTGCATATTCTTCATTCCCCTACACAGTTTCACAGCAAAAACTTGGCCAAATTCAGGTGAAAAGAATTTTCACCATGTTCTTAACATTTGAAAAAGTTTCTTTTAAAACTTTCTTAGCATCCCTCCAGAAGCACTGTTACGAATTTTTTAAAGGAATTTTTACATTAACAGATGTTTCAACATTGTCAGCAAACATTTTCAGATATGATAAACAAAACAAAAAAATTATAATTAAATATTTTTTTTACATAATATTTTCCCAACTGTTGTAAAATAAAATATATTTAGTTTAACTGCTTTCTACATTAGTACATAACATTTTCCCAGCTATTGTAAAATAAAATATATTTAGCTTGATTGCATTTCTACATATATTCTATTAAATATGAATTTAGAGATAGAACAATGAAAATATTTTATAACTATAATTAAACTTATTATTTTAAGAAATTTGTGATTTTTTTTATTATTATTTTATAATTTGATCAACCCTTTCAGAATCTGCCTATTAAAATGCACTTTCATCATTAAATTACACTTTCAACCAACTCAAAACATAAACCTGATACATATGACAATACCAGTTTGTTAATGCTTATGTAATTTAAGATAATTTTACAAACATAATAATTTTGTAAATGTAAAAGTGGTCAAACAGATCCTGATCAATTTATTTTTAGTAAGATATGAGTATTTTTTTAATAAACATTCATGTTCAAATTTTATAAAAATTACAAATGCATGAACAAAATTTACTAAGCAGTTTCAATTAAAGTATGTATGTGGGTTTTTAATATTCTTTTAATTCAATATATCAGGTCAAGCACTTTTAAACAGTTTGTTCATGAGATATAGTAAAAATAAGCAGTATTTATGCAACTTATTTTTAGTAGTTAAAATACTTACTCGATAGCTATCTGCACCTGAATTAGATATAGTATGCTCTCGTAGTTTATTCCACTCAGATGACTTAAAAGGGAAATGTTCATCAGTTACAGTATAACTCTCATTAATGTGTTCTTGAAATGTTTCTTTCATAGAATAGGAATCATGATTACTAGATTCGTCTGAATATTGGCAATCTGATGAAGTATCATCTACAAATGTTTCTTTGAGACCTTCTTTTAAGTCATCATCATAATTTACTGCAGAAGAATTAATTCCATTTTCAAATATTTGGCAAAAATCCTTTGTAATATTATACTTATTATCTGCTGCTTTCTCTGGCAATTCATATTCATATTTTTGTCTTAAATCATTATGTAGTTCTTTGAAAAGTGTCCTATATGCTGAATTACTAGCCTCCCTTGTCTCGGTGTCTGTTGAAAGTATGATGTCAGACTGCTGAAGAGGAGGAGACACTTGTTCCAAATTGTCTGAAATACATTTATATAGAAAATAAATAATATTAAAAAAAACATATCAAAACACAAATATGTTAGTATTATGAACTATTTTCCTGTGCAAACCCTTACAAGAAAACTTCATAAAAATTGCACAAAAAAACTTACTATTTTAATTTAAATTTTAATTAAATTTTATTAAATTGGATACTAAAATTACTATTCATGATTTCAAATTTGCTGTCCCTCCCCAATATTCTTTAGAAAGTATTAAGCTTCCCCCCCAAAAAAAATACAGCTATAAAAGACATAACAGAAGAATACCTATAATTCAGTGAAACATTTCAAAAATTCATAATAAACAAACTATGTTACCAATACAAAATTTTCTTACACTGAAACAGAGGTAAACCCATTAAATTTTTTCATACATTTCAAAAATGTTCAATATGCCCACCACTGCTGATATAGTACTTATCTGTGCATAAGTGGGAGGATTTACTTGGCCATATTGGTTATTTAGCTGGTGCCACCAGTTGAACAGCAACAATCAGGATTACTTCTTTCAACAAAACAGCTGTCCCCTTTACTACAACAGAGACCATTACCGAGATCATTTACGAAAATGTCTTGATAAAAATGTGCAACTAAAGTGAATATGACACAATCAAAATATTAAGTAGCTTGGTATCCTATTCAATCCCATGCAGTTTTTTTCTAATAAGGGTTTGGAAGGAAACCTACTGCTTTTATGCCTCCCTTTCACATATTATCAAGTGTTGTGGCTTTGGTCACCCATATCTTTTTAATATTCAACATAACTTCAAACAAGACATACCAACACAGTAAAAATACTACATCCATGATATACTGATATAATGTGTGATATAATGGCATATGACAAAATGCATTTCTGCATAGATGTTTGCCATAGCAGAGGTAAACATATCGAAAATTTGTTAAATACATATAAAAGAAACTTGCTTAATTTGCCATTATTTCAGGATCATACATTTTAACAGCCTTGTATGTAAAGAATTAAAAATAACCTTGAGTATACAAAATGCTACTGCTAATCCTCCTCAGAAAAATATGTATAGACGCTTCCAACATTGGTAAAATTAAGTATGCAATACCCTGACTTAACCAAGTTTCACTTTCTTCATCTGGCCCAAACTATAGGAAAAGAGTTTCCTACAGCTCAAATGTCCTCAAAAGGGATTTGCTATGTACTCAAAGGGGCTATATTAATATGTTTTAATATACACCATAATTGATGTGAACATGCTGTGGAACACATGAATTTCCCCAGGAGTTCATACTCAGCATTCTAGAATTTCAGAACTTAGCAAATTTTAACAAATGGAGAAATCTAACTATAAATATGAAAAAAAAAAAAAGTTATGATGATTTCAAAACTAATCACATTCTTGAGAATAATCACTAGAAATAATTAGCAAATGAACAGCAAATTGCAAGAACCAAAAAAATTAATATGAAGTATTTGACCTGTTGCAACAGCTATACAGATTGGTCTAGTCCTCAAAGCTCTATTATTACAATAAGGCCACCTACATTTAACTGTATATTAGAAGGTATACAAACTTCTCTGTTTAATAATCTTTGTTTCTCACAAAACTGTCCTAAATTTTAATTCTATTCATGCTAAAATTTCCGTTATGTAAAAATAATTATGATTACTAAATATTATTTACTATTTTGAAAAAAAAAAAAATTCTGATACAAACTTCCTTATTTTAACAATGCATCTCAGGGGAAAAAATTTTGGATCATGGCCAGTCTTGAACTAATTACTCTGCAACTTTGTAACTTTACCATACAAGTTCTTCAGTAAAACATATTTAATTATGAATACAATAATGAAATGTAGCATAGATCTACATATATGTAGCATGGATACAAAGATAATTAATGAAGAGTTTAACATTCAACACATTAAAAATGAAGAGTTTTACCTCTTAACACTTATTCATGAAATTAAGTTAGTTAATACATTCAATCATGTTACACTCTATTTTCCTCTAATTTTTCAGACCTAATAACTTAGGGAACTGCACATCAGTAAACATTTACATCACCTGTGTGGTAACCAGGTGCGAAAGAAGAGTCCCAACATAGTCCATGCATGTCATAAGAAGCAACTAAAATGGATACCCAGTATCCAGTGGTATAGCTGGACAACCCATTCCACACCTATCTTTGGAATTTATAAATCAGGTGGTCTAGCCCTCCAAGTAGGTTGGGCATAGGATTAAAAATCCTACCTTGTAAAAAACTTATTGTTACAAAATCCAATGAGAAAAAATCCAGGATGGCTCTACGGAAGTGTTTTGGTAAATGAAATAAAGATATGAGAATTGGTAGTTGGAATGTTCAGTCCTTTCATAGAATCAAAGCTTTCCATTTGCTGCTGCAACAGTAGGACCTATATAAAACTGATATTATTGCCATTTGATCATTTAAATGCCTGGCAATGGAATTTCTAATAAAAGGAATCATATTCTTTTTTACAGCTGTCACCCTATGAAACATATCACAGACACAGGTTTTGTTATAAGCAAAAGAATGCTGCATACAGTTTTAGCATTTGCCTAAGTACAAAGCTTACACACTATAACTCATACATAGTGATATCACAATACAATGCTGCTCTAGATAAAAGCAAAAAATATTTTGAAAACCATGTTGCTAATGAATACCAATTACTAGAATAAGAAATTTTAAAGTATTTTCATTTTGTTTGGAATTGTCAGAGTTGTGAAATATACAAATATACTAGTATTTAACACATGTCAAGAGGCTGCTATCATCATTATTATATTATAGCACTTATGAAGGTTGTACAATAATTTGAACTTGGAAATCTGTTATCATTACCATTCCTGTAGTCATCAGAAAATCTAGTACAGACTACACATATTAACTCAACAGCACATAGGGAAAATCAACATAACTTATGTAGCACTCATGGTTAGCCAGTAAGTTTTCCTTACTTACTGACTAACCACAGCTAGTAGGAGCATACATGCAATATCTGATATAATGGCCATCTCCTTGAATGTGAAAACATTTAAGATAATTTAATCTTCAACTTTATATAAAAAGTTTTTGAAAACTCAATGCTTGGCCCCAGAACTTCTTATGCAAAAAAATAATGAGAAAGAAGAAAATAACGTCTGACGGTTTCTCACATAAATTGTTCCAAATAATTAATTTTACCTGCTATTCTATGTCCCTTCTGTAATAATATAGGTTTCTTTTTCTTTTTTTAAAAGCGCAAATACAGCTATGAGTCTTAAAACATGATTTTGTGTTCACTCACTTTAAATGCATTGTTTCACTATTCATTGGACTCTGCTGTCATTCAGCAAAATACATGATGTTATCTTTCAGATTTATTCTTCTGTTATTGATTAATAAACTATTTAAATGTAATAGATGCAGTTCTTACGAATATTTTTTTTAACTTTTTAATTTCCTTGATCTAAATAAAAATACATTTAATTAATAATATATCTAATTAAAAACATCACACAATTTTATAGAATTATATTACACATTTTTTTTTTCTTTTTTCAATCATACAGAAGATATATAATGTCCCTATGTTTACCTATATGTATATTCATCTAGTATCTATAAAATGTTTTGTTATTCCGCCTGCGGCCAACTCGATTGATAACCCCCACTGTTAAACCATATTAACCTTTAAAAATATTTTTTTGGGCAACTATTAATGTCCTTCCAGACTTTTTCTGAAGATCTTTTAGGTGCTTTCTAATTACCTGCACCCTGGTGGTTAAGTATTCATGAGCTAAAGCAATATGGAGCACTTGGTGACTAATTTTTTGCTAAGCTAATGCTATTTTCAAAATGGCAGCATACTAAGAATTCTAAACAAGAAAATCAGTCAATAAAATTTAAAAAGCATGAAATATCAGTAACAAAGTACCCAACGTTTTTTCAGAAATTTCTTTTTTGCACTGCTATTCTTCCCATATGTAGAGTGATCTGTTTTTTTTTTTAAAAAATCAGAGACTTGCACAAACTTGGCTCCAGACAATATCAGCATCACACACCAGCCAACACAGGCATGCACTTATGTGCATATTTGGGTTGCCACATAAACATTTTTTGTCGATATTGTGGATTGCCACATAATTTTACTATTTTTGCAACACATTGCTTTGCTTCGTAAATATTTTTTATAACTTTCTGCTGAGGGGGGGGATGCACATGGTTAATTAGAAAATACCATTTACTTTCCCATCAATATTTTTTTTTAATTAATAATATGTTTCTTGGTCATATTGTCAAATTATACTATTACCTGTGCTAAAAATAAATGGTTTCTGTGCTTTGCTTTCACAAGCAAATGTGCTATATATGCACATTTTTGGAAGTTTTTTTTTTTTAATCAATTAGTAAACTAATAGTTGTTCATGTCCATTCATAGCTATAAACTCATATTTCATTTTTAATCAACATTTGTATTCAATGCTCCATTTTTATGATATTATAATTAGCTATGCAGGAGAGGGGTATACAGCCTTTAACTTTATACTGACATTAATTATTCAAGTTTTAATTTCTCATATTAAATAAGGCTCAAGCAATTACAATAAGATATGTGATTGGTAATAGTTAAATGTATGACATGTATTGTCCCCAATCCTACTCCTTGATGAGAGAGCACAATAGCCAATTTCGATTATCAAATAGTTTTTCATCTTTTATTTACTGTTTCATTTTTGCATCTCATAATTTACCATTTTCTTCATTTCCTTTATTTTCTGATAGTTATTTTACTGTTGGCCTGCACTAGTATGTTTCCAGTAACATAATCTACACTACACTTAAGTGCAAAATTAGTCCCTTAGTCGTCACACCCATTTCTCATACAGGCAGCCAATTCAAATAAATTTTGTTGCACTCAAATCTCACTCGAGCTGCACTTTTGCAGTAAAAAGGTCATGCAAATTCTATTTTTTATTGTGCCCGTATCAATTTTATTTACTCGGCTGCTTCACAGATGGCAGCACAGCAATTTTTAACAAATGGAGAATTGTTAAAAACTATTAATTTGATACAACAGTAGTATGTAGATTTAGAATATTTTTTCCATTTGAACATAATTTGGAAGGATTCATTTTCAGTGCTCATCGCTTTTTTGTGTTTAATATTTTTAAAATGAATAGCTCAAACGACAAAGAGGATTTAAGTCTTGAAGAATAAGGAAATGATTCAGAATGCAACTTTTTTTCAGATGCTTTTGATTCCGAAGTATTGCAATTTGAAGACAATCAGGGTGCCAATGGAATGAAATTATCTCTATTTATCCTCCACATTTTCACCTCAAATT
Source organism: Stegodyphus mimosarum (assembly GCA_000611955.2). Classification (NCBI taxonomy): domain Eukaryota; kingdom Metazoa; phylum Arthropoda; class Arachnida; order Araneae; family Eresidae; genus Stegodyphus; species Stegodyphus mimosarum. The sequence goes on from KK116272.1 coordinate 264,529, forward strand.
ACTGTCTAAAGTTAATATTTCATTTCAAGCCAGTTCAGGTGTTTTACAATATTCTGAGCACTTTATAAATGATGAAATAATGGATAAAAATGTAAAAGAGACTAATTATTATGCTCAGAAATCCAGTAATGCTGTTGGTAAAAAGCTCAAAAGCAGTGGAAACTTGTATCACCAAATGAAATGCATTTGTTCCTTGTGCTCTCAATTTTACAAGGTATTATCAAAAGGTCTGAAGAAAGCAAGTATTGGACTCAAAAAACATCAACGGAAACTCCTTTTTTCCATAAGATTATGTTGCATTATCAATATTACTTGCATTTTGTGAACAATGATTCTCATGATCCAGAAAAACCATCCTAACCCAAAACTACAAAATTTGGCCATCCGTGAGCTTTAGAATAAAGTGTATCAAACAATAACTACCCATATTACCATACACGAAACTTTGAGCTGTACAAAGGGCATTTATCCTGGCACCAATTATACCTTTGAAAAAAGTAAAATTTGGTATCAAAACATATACGCTAAGCAAATCTAGTATTGGTTATACATGGTGTTTATAAATTAATGATGTGGTTTTAAAAATTTAATAAGGAATCTATGTATTACTTTATATGAGCAAACCTTACAGCATAAGCAGTGACAACTGTCTAAATTTTTTATGCATTAATCACAATCCTTCAATATGTGCACCCTTGGTCACACGACACACATCTACACGGTAATCAAATTCTTCCCACAGTCGGTGTAGCATGTCTGAAGTGATGGTCTTTTATCTGATAACAAACTTCCTCGAGGGATCAAGGGACACTGGCAGTGGCAGTACACAAACTTGGTCTTTAACAAACCCCCAATCAAAGAAATCGTACGGTGTTAAATCCAGTGAATGGTGCGGTCAGGGAAGAAGGTCTAATCCCAGGGATAAATAGAAAGGGCTAGGTTATTCCTTTGTTCGACTCCTCGCCGACGCGAGCCTCATGGAGGGGGTTAACTGGTAGTAATCTGACGTCACTGTTATACACCTGCTCTGATTTCGCGCGTTTAAAACTGTAGTTTCATTCAGTTTGCGAGACGATTTTCTGGAGGTCGCATATCTCAAATTAATTTTAATCATACATATTTGTTTTCTAATAATGCAAATATTTAAAATAATTCGTGTATATATATGTATATATATAGTTTTAATCAGTTTTCCTTTTAAATTCTGCATTTAAAGTATCCTTTATGTAATATGGCTTCTTGTGCTGTAGCAACGTGCCGTAACACTTATAGAATACGAAAGGAAGAGATATTGTATTTCATGCTTTCCCAAAGGACAATTTGATTTTGACAAAAGAATGGACACATAAATGTCGAAGACAAGATTTTATTAATGTGAAAAGCGCAAGAATTTGCAGCGAACATTTTCTGTGCAGTGATTATGAAGATGATATGAGAAATCGCTTGCTTGGATTGCCACAAAGGAAACTGTTGAAATGCAATGCTGTGCCGAAAGTAAATTTATCGTGTGATGTAAACGAAATAACACCAAGAAATCGGAGACATTTGAAAAGAAAACTAATGCAGAGTGCTTTTGAAAGACTACACGAGTTAAGTCCAAAGAAAATTTATTTTGAGGCCGAGAACGAAATTAAAGCTGACAATAATAAATCAAATGTGAATGATTTTGAAATAAAACTTACAAACGACAATGCCGTAAGTGACAATATCTCTGAATGCCCTAATTGTAAAGATAAACAAGAATGCATTGATAATTTGAAGAACAAAATTATATTCTTAGAAAATTGTAATAAAATATTGAAAAATAGAGAAAAGAAAAATTTTAGAATGTTTGCTCAGCGACAAAAAAGGTGGACGACATCTAGAAAGAAATTTGTATCGGAAATTCAAAAATTAAAATCCCAAACAGCAAAATTTAGGAAAAAACAGCACAGATCGGAGAATTTGGAAAAACGCCTACAGCATATTTTTACAAAGACGCAGATTAACGCATTGCTAGAAAAGAAGGAAAAAATCAGGTGGACTAGTGAAGATATTTCACGCTGTATTGTCATAAGAGCTCTGTCATCTAAAAGCTACGATTTTTGGAAAGAAAAAATGGGCATTCCTTTACCTAGCACTAGCACATTAAAGAGATGGTGCACTAAATTTTCATGTAGCCCAGGAATTCAGAGTGATGTTCTTGCTGTAATGAAGGAAAGATGCAAATATTTGAATTCTGTAGAAAAAATATGCATTCTCAGTTTCGACGAAATGCATATAGATTCTAAACTCTGTTATGACTCTAAACTGGACCAAATACTTGGTCCTTTTCAAAAAGTGCAGTTTGTTTTAATCAGAGGTCTTATTTCACAGTGGAAACAACCCATATTTTTTTATTTTAATACTCCAATGAAGCAAGAACTTCTTTTTTCACTCATAAGACATATTCAGTCATCTGGAGTAGAAGTGAAAGCAATAGTGTCTGATTTAGGAGGATCTAGTACTTTGTGGAAAGAGTTACAGATTTCGATCAATAGTTCTGAGTTTCCAAATCCAGTATTGCAAACGAAAAAAATTTGGGTTTTTGCAGATTTAGCGCACTGCCTCAAATTACTGAGAAACCACTTTTTAGATAAAGGATTTATTTTAGAAGATGGAACTGTTTTAAATGTTGATATTATTAAAGAGGTTTTAAATAGAGATTCAGGAGAAATTAAATTGTGTCACAAAATAAAAGCAAATTATTTAATGGTCAAGGGAAATGAGAGACAGAAAGTAGCTCCAGCGAAAACATTATTTTCAAGAACTACCGCGAAAGGTATACTCCACCTCACAGGAAATCAAAAAGCATCTGACTTCTTTGAGTTAATCGACAGTTTTTTCGATATTATGAATAGTACCAAGCCATACCCTCCTTCAGATAAAACACTTAAAGCAGCATTTGGATTAAATGAACATCATGAAAAACAAATTCAAGTTTTGGAATTAATGAAGAAAGTTATTGGTGGATTAAGAGTTCAGGGAAAATCCAACATGCTGCCTTTCCAAATAGGAATAATAATTTCAATAAATTCTCTTTTTGGCCTACACCAGGATCTGAAATCATCGTATGATGCTAAATATATTTTAACATCTAGATTAACTCAGGATGCACTTGAAAGTCTCTTTAGTCAGATTCGAGGGCTTGGTAGGTTTAATGACCATCCATCACCAAGTGAAGTTATACACCGCTTAAAGCAATTAATACTCGCTAATAAGCTGCCAAAATTATCTTCAAAAGTGTGCACGACTAAAGAAAGCAGAAATATTGATTCATATTTAACATCAGAACTACTTGAAATGGCTTTGAAAACTGAGGAGGAAGATGCTTTTCCATTAAATACTATTGATGATTTGGATTTGGATTTCATAGAGGAACCTTCTCCTATGGCTTGGGAATTAGAATTGAATTCCGCCAGACAATTTTCGACCGCCGAAAAAGAAGCATTAACATATGTTGCAGGTTATATTGCCTACCGTGTGCGAGACAAAGACCCGTCATTGGGAACAATATCTAAAAATAGTGCTGATGAACCAATATTTAATTCAGAATGGATTAAATTATTGTCCTTAGGAGGTTTGACTACACCTTCCCATTCATGGATGAATACAGTTTACGAGTTCGAAAAAATATTTTGTGCAGTTCATGGTACAACTTACTACAAAGGGAAGCATGTAATTGGCTCTTTAATTAATAAACTGGAGAAACATTATCCTGAAGTTAACAAAGAAGCAATTCGTTTATTTTGCAGAGTGCGAACTTTTATTAGAATACGTTTCTTAAATAGAAATGCATATGTTTTTTCCCAAAGAAAAGCAACCCAAAAGGCAAAAAAGTGGATTGCTTCGAATGTGGCAGCCAATAAATAATATTTCAACAGCTTGTAGTTGAATTGCGACTGTACAAGTAAGCATATATAATATGTTTTGATTTGAAATATTTTTAGATGACATTTTAGAAGTTAATAGCATAAAGCATATTTCAAATAAGAACTAATTTTATTAAGTTATTTTTATTGTATCCTGTGTTATTATTAATTCGATTTTGTGCTAGCTTAGCATTCTAGATAAAATATAATAGTATAATATTAAAGTAATTGGCATAAGAAGACTTGTCTCCTTAATCTCCACTTTTGAAAAATTAAATAATGTTTTAGGTACTGTGAGTAAAATTGTTTTGTCTAAATTAAGATAACAATCTTACGTGTATTTATTTAAATGTAACATGATGAAAGCCTAAGTTACAAAATTATTTTAAAAAATATCTGTTATGTTGAATCGGAAGAAAAATATGCCAATGTAAAATTTACAATTAGGCTGAAACTCAAACTTAGATTAGCAGAAATTTTGCCATATATAACCATACATGTTTAAAGCTATGCCAATTTAAGGTTGTTTTTGGTTAATTTTAAATAGCTGTGATTATAGTTATCTTAGAAGCAGTAGTAGAGTTCTCTTAGTTAACATGCAGATAAATAAATGATTAGAAATAAACAGGCACGTAAAGAAAAAAAAAAAAAATATCCCTGCAAATTAAAAAAAAAGGAACTTTATGCTAAAAGTAGCGCATTTTGTCTGTTATTTTAAAATTGAGTAAGTACTATTAAATTTTTTAATGTTCAATGTAAAATGCATACTGCAGTAACATTGTCTCTTCCAAATTATAGCTATCTTTCACACACAGCTTATTTTAAACGTTGGTTCTTCAAATTTAAAACGCTAATTTCTATGTTGTGAATTGCATCTCCACGCTCAGTGTCATCGTGGCTACGTCATCACTCCCCACTGCCTGTTTCATAAGGAAAAGGTCTATGAGCTAGCCCTTCTTTTTTAAGTCCTGGTCTAATACAGCATTGGTGAAAAACATGATTAAGAAGCTCTTATACACTCCTGTGAAAATGTGGTGAAGCAATGGCCAGTTGCAAAATATAATCACAGCAACAGGTCTAGAAATGAGTCACTAGTCACAGTTTCTTGTTCAAAGAAAAAAGGACTGTACACTTTCTCGTGAGATACCACACAGAAAACATTCACTTTTGGAGTTGTACTCATGTTCCATCTGTATCTGTGATTTCTCACTTCCCCAGATACGGATATTGTATTTGTTTACCTTGTCACTTATATGGAAAGTTGCTTCATCACAGAAAATGAATTTTTCTACAAAGCCATCTTCCTCCATTTTTAACGCCATCTCTTTACAAAAGTCATGCCTTTTCACTTTGTCTGGTGGTGTAAGGCCCTGCACTAATCCTACTTCGTATGGTAACTTATGCTGCTTATGCAACACCTTCCACACTGTATTCTTTGGCATGCCTAATTCCATGTTTGCTTTATTGATTTGGGAAGACTTTGCTAAAATGCCTTGCACAAAACTCTTGCCTTTATAAAGGCATCCACTTTTCACAAACTGTCGATACTACCTACTTATGTTATTCTTGTATGGTGGGTCTTCTCACACTGCACTATAATCACAGATATACATACCTCAAAACAAAGCACACAGAAAGCCTTATCCTTTTGCGATGCAATCTTGGAAACTGATGTTGTGGCTGCACAGCAAACAAACAAACAAACAGCAGGTAGTGCATAAGAAACTTGGACAGTTGCCAATGCTTAGAATACAGGTTTTACCATGAGTAAGGTAATCCATCGATGATTTTTAAAACCACAGCATTCATTTATAAGCACCTTGTATATAGTGATTTATTATCTATTCTAGGAAAGGTACTTTATTTCAATCTAAATTCTGATCTCTATTGGTACCTTTACAAGTTCTTATAACCTTGATACCATTATTGAAACAAGACTATTGCATCATCTTAGATAATTATCATACTTTACCAGAATTATGGGATATCCTTTTGACTTATCAAACAGATGTGAATGGAACTGTTAAGCAAAATAAAAAGGATTCACCTTTAGTAAGAAAAATAAAAAGTAAAAATCTGATAAAGTTATATCATTTAAACATAGGAAAATCATCATTCTGAAAAGGAAGGATAAAAAAGGAGTAACAATGTTATCATAATTCCACGATTCTGAAACTGTTGAAGTAATGACACAAAGTAAAAAATTGAAAACAAAACCAAGATTCGCAATTCAATACAATAAAACAATGGAAGGTGTGGATATTGCAGATCAATACCTTTCTAGTTATCAAGTAGCAAGAAAGAGTAGGAAAAAATATTATAAAAAAATATTCTTTCACCTTTTAGACCATGCTGTTTTCAATACTTTTCAATTTCATAGAAGATAGATAACAATCCCATTTAAAGTTTAGATTGCATTTAATTGATAAATATCATACTTTTATACATTTTTCAAGACAAGGTGGTTCATTGAATGAAGTGTCATCAAGTCATTAATTTCAATGCCGATTTTTAGAGCTTATACCACCTACAGAGAAAAAAGAAAACCCTGCCACAGAATTTAAAGTGTGTTCATCTATGAGGAATGCAAATAGAAATTGAAGCAGAAGGGAAACAAGGTATTATTATAAAGATGGTAATATAGGGTTCTGCAAAACTTATTTCACACTTTACTACACCCAGAAAAATTATTAAATTTTTGAAAAAAATTTTATAGTTATTATAGATGTTAAATAAAAGCTTCATCATTTGCATATAGTGTACATTACTTAAAGCTCAGATAACTTTTTTCTCTCTAAAAATTACATATATTTCTTAATTGCTATGAAATTTTTCTGCCTAGCTAGGGTGGGCAAGGAAAGCCAATAATAGTGCAATAAGCTAAGTTAATAAAAAATTTTATGTTATTAAAAACCGTTAATTTTAAGCAAAACATAGCATTTTTTATATGACACAATTTTGCTACAAGTAAGGGGTTAAGAGAATTTGAAAATTATGTCTATTCTTACAAAGTACTGAACCAAAGGTACTAAATATGCCGCCAAAGAATTATGCAAATATTCAGAGTCAAATACATGCATGTCTGATGAGCTGTGATTGAGAGGAGGAGATATAAGCAGAGGAAGGGTTTTGGTGTTTTGTGTGCTCGTACTCCTTCACAACATTAGCCATGTCTCTCACATAAGTTTTGTAAATTTGATTAAATACCAGATAAAACTAGTAGTCATGGATGATGGAATGAGATGGAGAATTGTCCGCAGATTGGAGGAAGCAGGCCAATCACAAGTACAGGTGGCTATAGAGTTCAATGTAATGCCCAGTGTCGGCTAGACTGCAGATTACGGGCCAGTCGCCAAATGAAGCGAAATCGCGCCAAATCAGGTAACCTCTTGGCGTCATGAAAATCGTTAGGATTTAAGGTTACAGTTTATAGCATTTAAGTAGCTTTTTGAATTTTCGTCATTTCACTGTGCTTCTAGTAAATTGTGAGCAAAATGGCTGACGTCGAAAGAGTTGAACGTGTGGATTTTACTTATTTGATTCGGTTGCAAGATAAGGGCGAAAGATGTGCTATAGAATGATGCATGAATTATGGTTTGATTGCAAATATGTACGAATGTCTTAAGTGTAAAAATAGTATGAAATTACTTGAAATGAAAGATGCGACAGATTTGTGTGAATGGAGGTGTGTGTCCGTTATATGTGGTTAAGTACATGGTTGAAATGAGCCGTAGAGTCGGTGTTGAATGAGCGCACCATTTTGAATTTCATCTCCATTGTTTTGTTACATTTTAGTGTGGATATAAACAAATGCGAGCTTCTACTATTTATTATAAATAAAAATTTATTGTAAAAATATAAATTAAGTAGTTAAAATTGTTTAACCACTTTTTGTTTTTTTTTACTATACTATTGCTCATGTTTCAGAAGATCAAAATTTTGAATTTTATCATTTTTTTCTTCTGCATTTTTTTTAGTCTTAGATTAAATACGAATCAACGCTTTCCGATCATTTATTGCTCATTTACTGCTTATTACAATTTCTTGAATTTCGTGCTAAAACGTTTTACTCCATTTTGCAACTGTCTTAAAAATGGTAAATATTATGAAAAGTTTTAATACTGTTGATGCCATAAAATACAGTTATACACTTTCAAATACTTTATCGTTGTTTTGCTTGCACTTCTGTTTTAGACATTTTTGCATGTTTACAGGTTTCATTCAAATTCGCAACCATCTAATATGGTGATATGATGAGTTAGTGAGCTGCCCAACCGGTATAGTCGTTAACGTCGCTGACTACCGTGCCGAAGAGCTCGGATTCAAATCCTGGAGAAGACATGGATGTTTGTAAATGTATAGTGTCGGTGCGGCGTGGCGGCACTCTAAATATGCGGCAACCCGAAAGTCCTCTCCTGTGGATTGATGGGAAAGGAGAGGGGCGGGAGACCCCTAGATCCTCCCCGGGTGCTCTCCCTCAAAATTGAGGGTGGAAAATAGAAGTCCAACCTCTCTTCGGAGTAGGCTCTGGCAATCATTCTTCCATGCGATAATGGACACGACAGCAACAACAACATGAGTTAGTGATATTCCAAAACGTGTGAAAATAACCGATTTGGCGACTTTTCGAAAATACGCCAAACTGGCCCGTAATATGCAGTTTTATCCCCAGTGTCTTCTGGAAACAATTACAGGACACTGGAACCATATTAAGAAGACCTGGACAAAGTTGACCGAAATCCACAACAATGAATGAGGACAGTTATTCGGCACTTTCTGCATGGTGACACAAGACTGCTACAGCTTCACAGTTCTCATGTCAGCTATATGTTGCCAATAGAACCAAGCTTCATGGTCTACAGCTGCCCAAAGGCTTCATACTATAGGGCTGTATACTAAAAGACCCGATGTTTGCACCCCGCTCACAGCAGCACACAAGACAGCATGTTTAGCATGGTGCAGAGAATATGTGTCTTGAACTAGACTTCAGTAGGGCAACTTGCTTTTAAAGATTAATCAAGATTCAGCCTGACCACTGATCCTCAATGTACCTGTATCTGGAGTGAGCCTGAAACACAATACCATCCTTCCCTCAGCAGAGAAAACGATCATTACGGTGGTGGAGGTGTAACGGTTTAGGCAGGTCTTAAGGTTGGATGGCCACCCACCTCTATATGTGTTTGACAAAAGTTCCTTGACTGAAGTGTAGTATAGAGAAGAGGTCTTAAAGCCTTATGTTTAACTTTTCAGAGGTACAGTTAGTCTTGGGTTCCTGTTAATGAATGACAATGCTCATCCACAATATGCAATAATATATTAAAATATATTATTTAAAATTGCAAGCGATAAAAATAAGAGTCAAAGTTTACTACTTCACAAAACATACGGAGTAAAATATTCACATATACAACAGTAATAAATTATTAAAACTACATTTTTGAGCAGACAAAGCAATATAGACTAATACAGTTGAATAAAAAAATCTATTTTATAATGATAAAACATACCTATATTTGTTGAAAGCTCATCAGACATTTTATTCATAGTGGATGATATTGCGACTGCTTTTGGCAATGAGTTTATGTCTTCTAAATTTTCAGCTTCTTTTTCAGATTCAAATGTCGTATTGTGCGCTGAGTCATCAAGCTCTGTTTCTTTCTCATTAGGAGAAGATTTACAACAATCTTTGGAATTCTCTAAGGCACTCTGAAAACTTTCATAATCTAAATTTTTATCTGAAGAGATACCATGTTCTAAATTAGGAAATGATCTATCATTTAAATCACTGACTAAAGATTCCATCTCAGCAGAAAATCTTTTTGTTTGGCTTGACTTTTTCGGAACAGAACATGAGCTGTATACTATATTATCAAAAGCAAGACTGTCTTTCACAATTTCTAAAGTGTTCTCATCGTCCTTTTTTTCACTGAAAAAAATATTTTTTGTATTCACTTCATCTGTGGTACTACTTGAAAATTTTTTATAGGAATGGCACAAGGATGAAGTAAGAATTTCACATTTTTTTTCGCTATCAACAGAAGGTGCAGTATTACTAAGAATATTTGAAGCACTTAGGTGATCACTGAAATCCTTCTTCGATTCATTATACAAGGCAACATACTGAGTATTCCCATTGTCTGATGCAATACCCAGATTAGTTTCATTTTCAACAAGCAATCTTTGATACTCTTTTTCATCATTCTGATATGCATTTTTATTATCATGTGATACATGAGAAACTTCAGATTTCTTGTTATAATTACTAGAACAAATTGGCCTCAATGTCTCTGTAGTCACTTTACTAAATGTATCATTTCTTAGGGTTGTGTGTTGTGCAGAAGTTTTATTTTCAACACTAACGCCCACATATGATTTATTTGACTTTGTGTCATTGTTCTTTTTAAGTGACTCTGCATGTGTTTTTATATTATCAGTGGTACCAACAGGTAAAGTGCTAGAACGAGATTTTGTTTCTATAGCAGGCTTTGAGTCATTGTTTCTGCTCTTTTCAAGCTTTTCAAACATGGCTTTAGCATTATTAAATCTTGCTAAATGGCTGCCTCGACGGGATAAGGAGCAGTTAGAAGTAGGAAAAGCAGGCAATGATGAAGACCTCTCTGGCTTACAAGACTCTGGTGACTGGGTACGATCAAAATTACAAGTATCCTTGCTGACAGGAGATCGTAATGAAGAACTGTCAACATTTTGCTGTGATAATGTTTGAAACATATGGGCAATTGTGCTCACCTTTGTCCCCATAGGTCTTAAATTTTCATTTTTGCCCTTACTAGGCTGCTTGCCACATTTTTCCTTTTCATCATAATTTGATTTCATAGCTCTATAAAACTGTTGCTCAATTTTTTGTGATTTTCCATCTAACCATCCTTGGCAAGCTCTATTAGTGCTCAAAATATCTGTCTCTATATCAGCCATAGGAGATATCATTATTCAGAAGTCAAAGGGCAGTTCTTTCAAATGGAAATATATCTTTAAAAATAAAAAATAAAAAACGTTATTTTATGTATGTGTGTTATATATATACATATAAGTAATGCAACACTCTGCAATATTAAATACCAAGAAAATGATAAATTACAGACTAATATATATATATATATAAAGCAGTTAGTAATTACCAATATTCAGAATTGAGAATATTACATTTCCCCCCTGATTTTTACTAATTATTCATGATTAAAATATTTTCAAACAGTGAAAATAAGAAGAGGTATCTGAAAAGAATATACTTAATAACATTTTCAATAAATGTTTCACCAACACTAAATATAATATATAGGAGTTCTACCTATATCTGACATACCTATATCTACCTATATCTGACTGTTACAATGACCCTTTTTTCAATTAATTTTTAGCAGTTAACTTACTATGACTGATGCCAAGTCCCAAAGGTCTCCCAACTTATCTTATTTTTAAACGCTATATAAATAATCATTTCACTTACTCTAATATAGCATCCAAATTCAACTCTTCTGACTTTTCCCCCAAAACTTACACACCCTTACATCTTAATGTACTGCCAAGTTTGGCATGCATTTACTAGGGGTCAGATAGAATGAAATTCCTACTGCGAGCGAACATACAATTCAGTTCCTGAAGGGAAACATAAGTAAGATTAATCTCTATACAGAATAGCATGGTACTGAATATCATCCAACGGGCATTTACGTTAATTTTGGTAGAGGGAGAAATAACAAACATCTGGACTTTTAGCCCAATAGTGAAACTCAATCATGTAGCAGCTGCATGTGTATAACTGCATGTATAACTGCTTCTGATAAACAAAACATGATACTTTCGCATACAAAAATAAAAATTCTAACAAATGTTGACCAAAAATTAATGTATAAATCACAAACTGCTAACATCGTCAACATTCTAAAAAGCACAAACTTTCCAACTGCTACAAAATGAGATTTGATTTTGAAGCATACAAAATTAGATAATCCTTCTTCACATAAACGCAGACTTCACTGAAAGAACAAAGCATTCACTTTCTGTTTTTTGCATTTCAACTGTAAAATGCATTAAATGAAAAGCTGGGGGAAGACACTCTAGTAGAAGTTTACTTAAAACAAAACAAAAAAATTATTTAGGGGGTAATTAACATTCATGAGGCAACATTAAAAGCTTCAGATGGAATTAGAAAGAGGTTCTTTTAGAGATAGAGACTTTCTTTTCTGAAAGCTTGAGAAAAAGTGATTCCATTAAACAAGAAACACAGGGAACAAGAAAAACATGGAATGATGCATGGAAAAAGGACAAACTGAGAATTGTCAAATATGTCCCAGAACTATGTAATTCAGATGAGATTGAACTGTCTTTCAATGTGACACTTGGTTTTAAGTTTTTCGTGTCAAAACTGAACATGGAGAAAAGAAAGCTATGCAGTGAGTGACTCTACATGGCAGTATACCGAGTACTTATACGAAGTTGCCTTTAAAGTTTTTACGGAAAATGAAACAGAAACAAAACAACATGTTTTATCGTTTTTCGAAATATTCGCCTTTAAGGTCTATACATTTTTTTATACATTCAAACCAATTCTGGAAATATTTTCTCCACTCTGAAGCTGAAATCGTAGAAACATGGTTTTGAAAGTCTTCAACAGCTTCTTGAGGTGATAAAATTCGCTGTCCATGCATCTTTTGTTTGACAGTGGAGAACGAGAAAAAGTCACTGGGCGATAAATCAGTTGAATACGGGCAATGAGACATTAATTCAATGTTTTTCTCCTTCAAATATTCAGTTGTTTCACATGCTGTATGGGAGCTGGCATTGTCGTGATGAAAAATGATGCAAAACTTTTTGTTGTTTTTCCTTATTTCATCAAAAACTCTCGGCAAGTAAATTGTTGTATACCATTCAGCATTAACAGTTCTTTGGGTCACCATCAAACACCCAAACAATAGACTGTTGTTTGCTCTCACGTTCATATGAATATCCAAGTTTTGCCCCCTATAACAATGATACAACATCCTATAACAATACAGATTTTGAAAGTCCTTGGTCAAATTTTTTCAACTTTTCGCAACACCAATCAATACGAGCCTTTTCTTTTTTTTTTTGCGTTTCGGTGAAATTATGCAAAATCCATCTGGAACAAATCTTTCTCACACCTAAATGCAAAATCAATTGTATTGCAGTCTGCAATATGCCAAGAGATGCCTTTAACTGTCTGCAGTCCTATACCGATCTTCTTTAACCATGTTGCGCACAGCATCGATGTTTCTTGGAATGACAACCGATTTTGGCAGACCTCCTCAACATTCATCACTGACGGACACACGACCACGACGAAATTCTGAAAACCAATTGTAAACAGTCTTCTCTGATGGTGCTTCATTACCAAAAGTTTCACGAAGCGATTCTATGCATTGTTAAGATACAATAACATGCCAAACAAATATTAATTTAGAGGTCAAACAACAAAAATCAGCATTATATTTTCAAATTTTCACATGAATAGTTTCGATGGTTTTACTGAACCATCATCCTCAGCTCAAAAAGCGCAGATGAACGAGATAAGATATAATGATTAGATAAGATAAAATAAGAAGGCCTGGACAGGAGACAAGCTACTGCCGGCATCTGTTGATGAAATCAGAACTAAAACATAATTTCTTTAAAAGCTGAAGGCAAAGATGGATTGGAATTAGGTTGTTAACTAGAACAGAAAGATTTTTTTGAATGCAAATTGCCTCTACATAATCCAGTTCACCAATGGAAGATGTTTTTCGAATAATTTTGGCAGCAGAAAAATTTAAAGTGTGATTTTCGGACCATCAATGTTGGGCAACAGACGACTTCTGTGTTTCCTTTTTTCTAGCATATGCCCACTCAACTCTGTTTGAAACAAACGCATTTTGTTTCCCAAAATAAATATTACAAGCAAACTGCGGGATTAGCCATGGGAAGCCCCCTCAGTCCCATCCTGGCTGATCTACGTGCATTATTATGAATCAAAATTGATTGAAACTTTAAACTTCCCGGTATGGTTCCGCTACGTAGACAATACTTTTACCCTGTTTGAAGATAATAAAGATGATTTAAATAAAGTTCTTTCAACAATGAATTCCACTGATCAGGCTAATCAGTTCACTTTTGAACTTGAGACTTACAATTCTCTTCCGTTTCTCGACATTCTGGTCACTCATAACACATCCAACTTCAGTACTACGGTTTACCGTAAACCTTCATCAGTTTGCCTTCCACCACACTTCAGATCATGTCATCTGGACTAAAAAGTTAGCTTCATTTTATTCCTATGTTTTCCGGGCTCTTCAAGTTTGCTCCTCCAAACTATCCCTTGATGAAGAACTAAATTATTTAAAAGCAATAGCTATTGACAGGGGTTTTTCACCCAACATTTTTAATCAAGCAGTTAAAAAAGTCTCATCTCAACACACCAAAAGGCAGAGTCTTGTTTTAGGAGATTCTAAAAATTCTGTTGTCATTCCCTTCTTTCCATCAATTAGCTATAAAGTTGCACATATTTTAAAGAAATTTAACTTTCGGGTCATTTATTTTCCCATCAATAAAAGTTTTAGTTCCAAACTCAAGGACTCCATTCCGGATATGAATTCCTGGGGCATTTACAGGATTCCTTGCCAGTGCGGTTTAATTTACATTGGCCAAACTAAGAAAGCCTTAAAATTTCACGAACATGAGGCATATGTTAGACAAAAGGAAACACAGAAGTCTTCTGTTGCCCAACATTGGTCCGAAAATCACACTTTCAATTTTTCTGTTGCCAAAATTATTCAAAAAACATTTTCCATTGGTGAACTGGATTTTCTAGAGGCATTTCACATTCAAAAAACTTTCTGTTCTAGTTAACAACCTAATTCCAATCCATCTTTGTAGCATTCATTATTTTAACTAACCAAGTTATTTTTAGTTTGAACTTTCCTATCGATATCTCGAAGTTTCAGTTGCTTCCCGAATTTAGCGCGAGCGAGATATTTAGGCAAATCGCAGATATCTGATAGCAGTTTAAAAGGCAGGAGTTAACGAGGAAAAGAAACAGAGTCTTGGATTTATCGCCGTAGGGCTGTGCGCGCAAATAATTCCTCTGTCTAGTGAAAGTTTGCCTTCATAGGCAATTGCATTTACTAGTTCTTACTACGTGAAATTCGCATTATTGCATTTCACTGAGAGTTAGGCTTCCCTCGCCGTCCTACTTAAAGTTAAACTTAGGAAATTGAATTGTTAACACGCTTTATTTTATATTATTTTAGTTCAGCCCAAGTAGTGGCTTACTCTCAAGTCGGGGAGTTGTAATTATTTGAACTAAAGGGTCCTTTAAACCCTCCTTCTGACTTGTAGTTCTTCAACACTAAAGGACATAGCCTAGATTTGCTCACTGTCCTCTACATAGGGTTTCACAGCGTATATTTAGCAAGAAGATCAAGAGATTACAGTTGAAACCTTATATCTTTACCTTCAGCCTTTAGAGAAATTATGTTTTAGTTCTGGTTTCATCAACAGATGGCGCCAGTAGCTTGTCTCCTGTCCAGGCTTTCTTATCTTATCTTACCTAATCATTATACCTTATCTCTTTCATTTGTGCTTTTTCAGCTGAGGATGATGGTTCAGTAAAACCATCGAAACTAGTCCTGTGAAAATTTGAAAATATAATGTTGATTTTTGTTGTTTACTTCTAAATTAATCTATGCATTGTTGTTGAGTAAGGGCTTTTTTAAAATCATAAAAGATCATCTAATGCAAGCCTTTAGGAGTCATTTCCATTTTCGTGCTAACTTGCTTGTTTTAAATGTTCACTATCAACAACCTAATGTCATAAGTGATGCCACAACTCACTAACGCCATCTATTGTTCAATTGTAAAAACTTAAAAGGCAACCCTCGTATATTTAGCACAACCACTTAGGCATAGTTCAGCAATTCACAAAAAGAATCATGACTTAGGGAAAAAATTATCACATAAATAACATTTCATTAGACATTTATCCCAAAAAATCAATCACTAAATCTATTTACAGGCAGGTTTTTGTTTTTATTCTGTTTCAAAGCACTTATTTGTTTCCTTTAACTATTTTGTGATAAGATATTACAATTCCTTCCAACTTTGGCTATCCCACAAGCATATATTTTGAGTTTAAAAAACAAAATAGCATAATTTGCCTATGAAAATTGTTAAAAGTTGGAACAAAATGAAATTAAGATATATGAAAATGGGGCATTATTTCTTAAAATTGAAGAATTATTATACTCATAGTTGCTAGAGTTTAATGAACTCAAAAAATTTTGTAATTTGTACTAAAATGTTTGCACTGATAGATAAGTATCATACGGCTGAATACTTTTCATATTTAATGACTAGCAAATCCAGAAATCCTACGTTCTATAAACGCATTCAGATCTTATTAATAACCCATCAAAATACATAGAATTGTGGACGACAATTTTTAGGAATGGTTGCAGTACTTGAATAGATAAATAATAAATATAAGAAAGTCACCATTGTCAATAACTCTACTGCTCATTCCACAATAAATGATTTGAAATCTTAAGACTGCAACATTTGTCCTTTCACTGGATTACGTACTACACACTGTTTCTGAATAGCACTAGACTATATAGTCGCAAATTAATACATTTCAGGAGACTAAAAATTTTCCTTCACTCAGGTCTCCCCACCGGAACAAAAAAAATTAATAAAAAAAAAATAAATAAAATAAAACAACCTGGTGGCCGATAGATGTTATTCATTTCCAATGAATGTATTAAGCTGCAAGTGTCTGGCCATTCGAAACACCAACCTACACTGGTCATAAAAATTAAAGGACAATGACAGAAATAAAACATAACTGATATTTAATGAAAAATTATTGAGAGAAATTTGTACAAATGCATTAAGTAACAAAAATTACAATGTTTGGAAGTTGATTATTCACAAAATAATGAAATTAAAACCAAATTTATGGAAATTGTAAAATGACAGAAAAATTAAGTCACCTCTAGCGGAAAAAAAATTTTCTTCATTATGGTGTATGGTCATCTTGGACGAATATGCATACCTGACATCTTGATTTCAAAGACCTTATCAAAATGTTGATCAAGTCTTGTGGAACTGCACATCACAGTAAATTTTTTTTATGGAACAGAACTTATAAATTTTGCTTTGGTTGCAGCACGCTTATCTGGCTGGCTTGCCCAATAGTTATCACTAAATTTGGAAAAAAAAAAAAAAAAAACACTAACAATGGTACATGATTCACTGGCTTTGGGCCTCATTTAAAAACATCAAGAAATAAGCCTCAGTCAGACACAGCAGTCATGTGATGAAAGCTTCAATAGTCTCATAGTCAAGATTAACCTCTTAATTTTAAACTATGGCAATTCTATTAAATCTGCATAACTTCTCAGTCTGAGTAAATACCAAACCAAGTGCCCAGAAGGATTTAGTTAATAAAACTTAAAACTGTTAGCAAAATTTAAAATACTAATTATCACAATTAACAACCATGCTGCATGTAAAGAGCATATGCCTCTAAATTTAAAAAACTATAGGCATAGCTAAGATGTCTAGCGTTTCCCATCTTCTTGTCAAGAATAGGATCATGATTCACTTGAAGCTAATGACAGGACAGGTTATTTATATTTCGCTATTACTTATATTCAATGCATCATACCAATTAAATGATTAGCATACTTCATTCCTATTTCAGAGTTACAGTTAGAGCAGCAACAATTACACAGAGAATAACCATACACATCACTTTAATGATTCCATTAGTACCAAAATTTCTACTCAACTATATTTGACTTTGTAAAATAAGTTCAGGCCCAAATGCGCTTTAGCCCACTGCTTGGCGGCGATTGTTTTTGAATGAGCAATAAACGCGCCAACATGGGTAACTCCGTATATCCGCAAACATGGCTGACTGGGTATTTTGAAGCTACGGAAACATGTAGTTTTCGCGCATGTGTATTTCCTATTTTATAAAGAACGGTTTTATTGGTAATGTGAGATGACGTAGCGGTTTATTCGAAATTCTTACGTGTTAATTTAAGTAGTTATTTCAGTTGTCGTTGTATTCTTTGAATGCGGTGTTTTTGTGTTGAGTGTTTGCTATTTTCGTACCTTATATTTCGCTAAATACCGAGTCGGTATGGATTTAGCTGTGATGCTGAGAGAGGTGAGTGAATGTACATGTACATTTATTACTTTATTGGAAGTGCAAGTTGCTTAATTTTTATATTTTGTTGCCTTTTATTGAAATAATTTGGCTCAGCTGAAGAACAGAACGCTGGTATCGTTTGCAATTTATTTTATTTTGTTGATTTGTGCACATTGCCTACATTGTGCAATTCGCTGATGTTTTTTTTAAGTTAAAACGGAACGCTGTGCACATGGCATTTTCTTGTAATTTATTTTCGTTATTTTAGCTTATTTTGTTGATTTGTGTACGTTGCCTACATTGTGCAATTCGCTGAAGTTTTTTTTAAGTTTAAAAGGAACGCTGTGCACATGGCATTTTCTTGTAATTTATTTTCGTTATTTTAGCTTATTTTGTTCATTTGTGTACGTTGCCTACATTGTGCAATTCGCAGATTTTTTTTTAAGTTAAAACGGAACGGTGTGTACATGGTATCGTTTGTAATTTTAATGCCCTTTTAAAAAAAATTCCTTCTTTCTTGGATGCCATTTTGGTTACGTTTTCGCGGAGCGTGTCGGGAAGGTTATGTAACGGCATAAAATGTGTAAGTATTACAACATAAAATGTAAATAATTAATTTAAACCTAACTGACAAATATTTTAATGATCGTAATGTTCGTTTTGCATATTATTTTATTATCTTTTTGTGGCAACAGTTTCCATACTAATTTATGCTTTAGAATTCTATGTTTTGTTTACAATAGGTTTTCGCGGAGCGTGTCGGGAAGGTTGCAATTGCAAAGACGTTTCGCAGAAACGTTCCGAATTGGCGATTTTCAAAACATCGCCAAGCAGTGGGCTAAAGCGCATTTTCACCTAAGTTCATAATAGAATGGAATTGATTAATATATAACAGGAAACATAAACATAAAAAAAAAATTACGTAAAAAATTAGTAACTAACATAAAGGCAAGCATTAACACCTTACAGACTGATTTTGTTAAAAAAAAAAGCATCTTCAAGAGAAACCAAAATAACCAAATTATCAGAATCAGGAGAAAGAATAATGGTAATATATATCTAATATCAGCCTAATGAACACTTAGGATCCATAGTCTCTATAAAAAGTGGTAGTTAGAAATTCAGCAGTCTACTAATTATCACAAATATTTAACTAGAAAGCCTTAAAGAAGAATTAAATTTTGTCAAGTATTAAAACATTAGGTGAAAATGCGCTTTAGCCCACTGCTTGGCGATGTTTTGAAAATCGCCAATTCGGCGCGTTTCTGCGAAACGTCTTTGCAATTGCAACCTTCCCGACATGCTCCGCGAAAACCTATTGTAAACAAAACGTAGAATTCTAAAGCATAAATTAGTATGGAAACTATTGCCACAAAAAGATAATAAAATAATATGCAAAATGAACATTATGATCATTAAAATATTTGTCAATTAAACAATAAAACTGAGCTGAGCTTCGCCAATACACTGCCATCAGTGATGATTTCTTACCTTTGTTTGTGTTTAATTTTAGCATTATTTTTGTTCATGCATTTTATGAAGGAATTTACTCAGGTATTTATAATCTTTGATTTCTGCTGAAAATTCACTTAAAAGGATTAAGGCATTTTTAAGATTAAATGTGGATAAGTAGCTAAATATCAATCAATCAATCAATCAGTCAGGTATCGCCGGGATGTCCGCACGACTTGTCCGGCTCGATGAAAACCAGCCCGAAGGCAACAAGACGGTAAAGGTTCAGGACACGTGGCAAAAAAGAGGTCAGAGGGTATGGAAAAAAGGGCTACGATGACACCACAAAAAGAGAGCGCAAAAAAATTACAAGAAAATGGCAATCAATCAGTCAGGCTTCGCGCGACTTGTCCAGCTCGATGAAAACCAGCCCGAAGGCAACAAGACAGTAAAGGTTCAGGACACGTGGTAAAAAAGAGGTCAGAGGGTATGGAAAAAAGGGCTACGATGACACCACAAAAAGAGAGCGCAAAACGACGGGAGAGAACAGGCAGTCAAGCGCAAACAAGAACTGAGCGATGCAACAGGATAGAAGATAAATAAAATAAAACAATAAGAATATGTGCAGTTACAATCAGATTATAGAATATGTTCCAGAATATATGCAAATAAAAATATATACATTAAATACAGTAATACGATGAAGTACATGTCGTTAACAAAAAAGTAAAATTATATAGCAAGTACTAAGAACATAGGCTATCTTAAGTTGGAAAGTTTGCATCTCGGGATAGGAATCCTGCAAGAGGTCAGAGCTCCTTATCTTCATCCAAAACTTCATAGTTGAAGGTTTTGAAGAACTGCAGTTGTTCGCAGTGCAATGCTTTTTCAAAAAAATTTCTTGTTAAGTTTGTGTAAGTACGTTTCAAGAGTATCAATTTGTAAGTCTGTGTGCAGAGTCAAATTTGAAACATAAAAGTGCGCACCTGTAATTGTGCGGAGATATTTATTTTGTAAAATTTGCAGTTTCTTAAGATCGTTCTTTTTATACATAATCCAGGCCGGGGAAGCGTAAGTCATAATGGGACGCATAATGGATGTAAAGATAAGTCTCTTTTTATACAGATCCAATTTTGAGTATCTGCCAATTAATGGAGTAAGACTTAACGCTGATGTTTTTGTGAGTGATGTGCTTAATATGGTCTTTCCACGTAAATGAAGAATTTAGCACAACTCCTAAATAGTTTGCTTTTTGTACAATCGGGATGTCTTCATTGAACAGTTTTAAAGAGCCTTTGAAGTTTTCTTTAGCAAATCTTCTCCTAATTATCACAAGTTGTGATTTTTGTGCATTGATAGCAATGCGCCATTGACGACACCAGTCTTCAACTAAAGGCATGAATTCTTGTAATTTGCGTGTTGTGTTTTCAGCACGTCTTGAAAAAACTGCCAGCGCAGTATCGTCAGCATAACAACCTACATAATAATCTCTGCTGAGATTAAAGTAGGACTGCTACGTAAAATAGAAAAATAACGGGGCCTAAAATGGACCCTTGCGGTACAGAAGCTTTGATTTCTTTTAATTCAGATACTTCTTCTCCAATGGATACGAAGAATTTTCTATTAACAATAAAGGAGTAGATGAGTTTGATAATTTCACGGTCAAAGTTAAAATTGATGAGCTTAAAGATAAGCCCCTCATGCCAGACGCGGTCGAAAGCTTTCGCCCCGTCTAGCATGAGGAGGGCTATGCTTTCTTTGTTGTGTAAGGCATTTCCAATAAATTCAGAAAGTCGTACCAGTTGTTTGACTGTAGATAAGCCTTTTTGAAATCCGAATTGTTCCTTGAGAAGTTCGTCATAATATACTTGAAGGCGCTGTAAAATAACCCTTTCAAAGACTTTCCCTAAATCTGGGAGGAGGCTAATGGGTCTGTAACCATCCGGTCTGGTGTGATCCTTTCCTGGTTTTGGTAGCAAAATAACTTTGGCTGTTTTCCAACAGTCCGGAAAATAGGAGTTTTCAATGCAGGCGTCGAAAATGCTAGTAATTCTGCAAATGATGTTGTTAGGAAAATGCTTAATAGTGATGTTCATAAGTGCGTCATGCCCGGGGGCTTTTCTGTTCTTAAGTTTTCTGATAATTTCGATGATTTCATGCGGAGTAGTGAAGATCGGACAGGTTCTAACAGTATGTGCGTTAAGCCATTCGTTAACAAAGTGATTTACAAATTCAACAAATTGCGTATCACAAGGAAATTCATTAGGTGTAAATTGAACTTCAAGATGATTTGCAAGCATATCAGCTTTATCCTTGTTTGTCAGGGCTATGGCGTTGTTTGAATAAATAGGTTTATTTATGGCAGGTTTTTGCTTGAGGCTTTTAGTGAACATCCAGAAGGAGTTGTCGAAAGCACTGAGATTTAGGATTTTCTCATCCCAAATTTCTTTCCTATGTAGTTTAATCTCATTTTTAATTTCTCTACTGATTTTATTTAACTTTTTCTTTAGTCTGGGATCCCAGGTAAGGTTCCAACGGCGTCTCAGTTGATTACGTTCTTTTAATTTTTCTCTAATACTCTTAGGGAGCTTGCCAGTAAATTTATCTGCACGGACGCTATGTGTAGCAGAAAACATTAAATTTCATAATTAGCAAGTTCATATTTTTAACTTTATAAAAGTATGCTTTCCTCTCTTTAGCCCTGTCCTGGTAAGTAGCATTTAACAAACGAAAAAGAAAAACTACAAAATGTTAAAACTTACCATATGAAGAAAAAAAAATAATAATAATAATACAAAACATAGCAACAGAGATGAAACTTTCAATGCATTATGCAAAGCTATATAAACATATCTACAAATAAATTTGAAATAATAGGATAATGTTACCTCTTACAAGGTGAAGAACTTCTACATGATTAAATATCCAGTTTAGTTACTTCTACACAAAAACTGAAATCTGGTAATGAGAATCTGAAGGTAAGGCTTTGTAAAATAAGCTCATCATAAAAACCCAGAACTCATTGATTGGAGATGCTGGATTCATTAATGCACATTGAGAACTGTACCTCTATAAAAATAAAAATATACAGAAAATTAGAGTAAAACAAAAACACAAAAATATATATTTTAACTAAAAGATTACAGCCATCAAATTCAATATATGACTAACAGGAATATTTAATTTAATTCTTTAATGTTCACATTTTTTAATAAATAACAGTTCTAACAACCAGACAAACTCATAACTTTCAGAGGCGGGAAAATGCAGGTATATATTAAAATCTGCAATCATGAGTACTAAGAAGATATATCTAATCACATCAACATGACAGCAAGTTATACTACAGAAACGACGCAAACCTGACCTGAAAATTACATATTTATATTGACCACAATTAGCAAAGAATATATTTTTTCATTTTTATCTTCAAATTATGTTCAATAAATGGTAGATTAACAAGTTACAGAATTAACAATGGCGAAAGTGACTTGTAAGTATTATAAAGCTATCATTGTCACAAATGCATAAAATGTTACATTTCTGATATATAATACAATGGTATATAAAATAAGAGAAAACATTAATAATATACACTACTGATTATATATCTGACATGTTTGGGGTTGAAAAAAATGTGTTGTATTGGATTTGTTGCCAGATATTTTGCCAGCAGTGCTTTTGAATCTAAAAAACTTCTGAAATGCTCAAGCACACATCCCAAGACTAGCCTCAATAATATGAATAAGAATTTTATTTTCTTAGAACTTTATATACAATAATCATACAATTTACTTAAATTTGAAGTTATATGACAGAGCAAAAGCCATACCATTCAAACTGAAATTTGAACTGACATAAGAATTACAATAAGTGATGAAGAGTTGCATGCAGTTGGCAAAGTAATTAAACCTCAAAGAGGGTAACATTCATGTTAATGAAGTTCTACTCAATCACAATAAAGAGTTTACTGACCTTACTTAGTTGAAGGTATTCCGAAGGAAATACTATGTCGACTGAAGCTGCCAACTTCAGAAGTTAAATTCAGAAGTTTATAAAAAAGGGACTAACTGAGGCTTTTAAACTAATAGATATGGCACTAGCTTAATTAATGGATTTAATGCAAGGCAATTCAAGAATGTTAGCAGCCATATCCATTTCAACATCATCAATCATTTCAATCAATTTTTCATTATAATAATGAATATACATTGATTCTGATATAAGAATTTGGCTTTAGTGCAGAATTGAGTGATCCTTCAATTGGTGACAAAGTTTGTTCAATTTTGGCAATGAAACCCCATTTCTGGTTATGATGATAGTTTTAATTTGCTTTTAGCTTTCATTGCCGGTTACCGTAACTTTGTTTTAACCTTATATGATGTCATAATTCTCCTGATTTTAAGTGAAAACAGATCGATGTGTACATGGACAAAGGCAGTGCGCAACACCAAGTTTGTGCAATTCTCTGATGTTAAGTGAAAATAGATCGATGTGTACATGGACACTGAGACTGCAATTCTTTGACTTCTTATTTTGCTTTTGTGTAGCAGCCATCTTGAAATTGTATCTTCCTGGTACTGATCTTGGCGTTAAAAAAGAATCACTAAAAACTTGGCGTTAAAAAAGAATCACTAAAAAAACAGGAGGCACCCAAATGTAAACTTGTACCAAGCACTTTGGTAAAGTCAACTAAGACCTACCTACATAATCTACTCTAAACATTTTTATGAAATCTTTGCTCACACCATTAAGATGACATCTCAAATGACCCTGACTACTCTCCACACTCAACACAAGAAGGGGTAGAAATGGCCAGAGAACAGCATTTTAAATCACAATCATAATGCTAAATCTCACATAACAAGCCAAATTAGCTATAACAAAACACTGTTTTATTTATAAACTGAAATAACAGCAATTTTTTTTACAAAATAACTAGGGATACTACATATTAAAATAAGTAACTATGCAACAAAAAAGCTGTTTCTGAAACATTAAAAGAATTTAATAATAATTACAAGAGGAGAATTCAGTATTTTCTGTTAATATGAGGTTACTTTGAGACAAACACAAATAGTGTAAAACGTATCTAGATGGCAATAACCCTAATAATATGTAAGCTCCATGAAAAAAATGAACAATAATGCATCATATGATACATGTAATGTTTAATGTCAGCAATGCAAAAGCTGTACACAGTGCAAATGTTCTTCCCCCGTACACAACAATTTTTCACTTAAAAAATCATCAAGAGAATTGCACAAATTCAGCATCATGCACAGTCTTGCACATTAAATATTGTACTGCTATTCAGGATGTCACATAAACAGGCTACCACATTTGGCAACTGATGGTCAGTTAACAGAAAAGTACCAAGAATTCTATGAATGATTAGGCTTGAATTCTATGAATGATGCTTTTGAATTTTAATGTCTGGAGATACATGTTGTAGTTAGAATGGATATACATAATAGGTAGTCAACAAAAAGCACTTTTAATCACAATTATTGACTTCAACAAATACATTTTCACCTGTTAGTAATTTGATAAAAATTACCACTGTATGATAGGCATAGGTTCATTTTTTTACCTCTATTTATAATGCTAAATTCATTCACTTTCTCTTTATATAACAGTAAATATCAAAGTTCTGAAAGAATATATGAAATCTTAACATACATTTATTATGTATATGTAATTATACTGTTGAAATTTAAAACATATTTTGCTTAAAACTTCACATACTCTTTTTATGCATGTTACACCAATTCTATCTGCTGATTATTAGTATCTTTATCCCTATATAAGTTCGAATTTTTCGTAAAAAACGTAAAGACATGTCAAACAGTGTGTTAGAATTAGAAATCACTTGTACTAGTTTGAAAGAGGATGCACTTTGCTCTTCCTCGTATGATGTACAATTTCCGAAGATTTAACAGACTTATGATCAATGTTAATCACTTACGATTAATGTTAAGAAGTTAACATAAAAATATATTTCCCAAAATGTATCGGCATTTTCAAGACGCAATCGTATAAATAAATAAAATTCATGAACTTAAATATCTGGCTTTTTTATAAATGTCACTTAAGTATTTCTTCCGATATTTGTTATTGATTTTAATAACTTATACATAGATGTTTACGCTCTCATATAAACAAATGACCAATAATATTCAAAATATACAATTTCTACTATTAATCGTAATTAAAAGGCGTTAATCTCTATTTAAGTATAAAGTAAAAAACTGTAAAGATTAAAATTCCAGTTTTACTCACATACCATCAGCATACAAAACGAAAGTACTTCTATAAAGCTTCGAAAACAGAAATGATATATTAATATTATTTACGCAAGATACATGTAACGCTTGTTGACACCGTTAAAAGTAATACTTGATAATGGGCATGCCACGGTGTTTGCAAAACCGGTCCAAGTTAATTCATATAACAAAGAGATGTAAAACATTTTGATTCACATAATAAATTCAACGAAAGATAAAAATTATAGTTTTAGCACAGTTCAATAACCGCGGTGAACAATTTTCAAATAGTAATCAGTAAAGGGAAATAACACAGAACAACACCTTACAAACTAAACAGAGTAAAAAATATATCAGTTTGTTGCCAGTTTTGATATTTAATACATCTGTGTTGATTCGGAATCTGTGATAAGTTTTCTTTCATCTTTCACAAATCATATTAATATTTGAGAATATTTTCTACGCTTATAGTATTTAAACAACTTTATATATAAGATTACAGTTTTCTGTTATACATCTTTCTCTCGTCAATATTTTCTCCCTATTTTTGGTTTCAGTGAATGGCAGTTATTTCATCAATCAGTGTTGTATTCATATTTTCGTAGTGATGAATTGGTGTTTAAATAATGATGATGACATACGAAGTAATTGCACCGTATATTAAAATCAGACCCTGTGATATTCAATCGTCGTTTGTCGGTGATTATTCTTTGCATTCTAAGTGCATAGAAAAAATAGACCGTGTGTGTAATATACCGTATAAACAGTTTTTCTCTGATTATATGTTTTCCAATAAGCCATGCATTATAACTTCAAAAATAACTGAGAATTGGAAAAGCCGAGTTAAATGGGTTAATATTAATGGAATGC
>KK116272.1:299514-317542 GCA_000611955.2 Stegodyphus mimosarum
TGTTCTTGTAAAATACACTCTTTCATTAATGACGCTGATATTCGCACAGCACGCAGAAGGAAAATTAGAGAAGACACAAAAGCACAGTTAATTTTAAATTTCTGATTGTAAATAAAATCTATGATTCAGTGAAAGACTATGTGTTTAAAATACTTAATGAGTAGTTTATCATTTGTTTGAGTTAAAAAATAATAGTTCCATTTTTGGGGGATTCCAAATATTACAGTACCCTAAGATGACATGCCTGCTCAGCAGCACCCTTTTCCAACCCAATGTGTCATTTTATTGCAAATACATTCCATTTAACTGTGTATGTTTAATATAAACTGGTTAGTTAACATAAGATATCTTACATTTTCCCCTCCTTTAAATTCTAAATCTGGAACAGGAGCCAACTTTTGCTTAAATGTCTAAAACTGAATTTAAATTTGTACAGAAGTTTGAATTTCCTTGGACAAAACTTTTGGTCATCATCGTTTAATTCGTATCTCATCTCCTTCCAGGAATGTGGAAGGAAAAGTAGTTTTGCAAAGAAATATTTTCATTTATACTATTCAACTTGCCATTTACAATTTCGTTGAAATCTTTTTAACATTTTTTTTCCTCTAAACTCAGTTTCTCACCTCTGCTCTCCAGTATTGTACTTTTCTTTCTAACAAACTATTTTTATCTTTTAAAAAATTTGTGACAACTAAATCCTAATTTTTGATTTGTTTTTCTGTATAGTCTAAATTTTGTTTTTAACAATATATGACATTTTCCCAAGGCAGTTTAAAATCATACAAAAGCCTGGCTATATGGCATTAACTAACTAGAAAGCCCAGGTAGTTGGAATACTTTAAAAATTTCTTTTTTTATGAAAAATTAAAGAAGAAAGTTCTAAAGCCACCATAAATCACATATAGGACTAAGATTCAGAACCCTATTTATGACATTTTAAATGTGAATACAATTATGCAGCTCTGCTTTAGATGTTGATTATGACTCCCTGCTGTACCATCACCTTTAAATACCATAGTATTATTCAAAGAATGTATCCTTGCAACTAGACACTCTTCATAGAAAGAGATATGGGTTACGTAGTTAATACAACATGGGAACATATGAGAGATTCCAGAGTTCATGACAAGCATTTACTCTGTATCTTATTAGAACTACACTTCCACTATTTTTATGTTAACCATTTTCAACATTTCAGTTGACAATTTGATAAACAAAAACTGTCACCAAACAGTGGACCTTAGTAATTTATGATGTGATTAGTGCAATAGATAAATGAAATGTCACAAGATAATCATGAGATGTTTGCTTGATTTTACGTAAACCCAGTTATTAGCTGATTTAGTTTTCTAAAGAAGGGTATAAATTAACTGTTATTTGTCTGTTTTTTCTTTCATTTAAAAAAACATATATATTAAAATTTGGAACCTGCTTTTAATGGAACAGCATTCAGTGGGCTATCTTAAAAAATTACAGGGTCCTGCCATCAAGAAAAGAGTGTGTTAGGTACTATCAAAAACTGCTGAAGATAGATCTTTAGAGGTTTTGACACAATATATGACTTTGTTTGAAAATGAGTAACAAATGACAATGTGATATGAAAAATTATGACAAGCAATTTAATTATGGCATATATACATTTATTTAAATTTAGATTATTTTTAATGGGTTACATAAATTAAAAAATGAAAAGTATAGAAAATGTTCATAAGTACTAAAATAAAAGTAGTTTTTTTTATATATATATATATACACTCGTTGCCATAAAAATTTGCGCACCAAGAAATAATTGTGGGATCATAACAAAATTTGGCATGAAGGTACATGTCGGGTAGATATGCAAATGATTAGAAATGCAGCGTGATTGCACATTGCGTATGCCAAAAGAGGGCATTGAACTTCGTTCTTCTTGGATTATAAAACAGGTAAGCAGAGCTTGTTTGAGTGTACTTAATCTTTTGTGAAGGAAACACTGAGGTAGACATGCCATAACACCCTTACCTGGCCTGCCCGATTCCCAGATTTGTCAGTAATCGAGCATATCTGGGATCATTTGGGATGGCAAGTTGGACAGCCTACGAGATTGGCAAAACTAGAGGCATGTTTACAGCAACTGTGGAACGAGATGTCTCAGGACACCATACGGAACTTATGTGCCTCAATGCCCGCTCATATTGTATCATGCATTCCTACGAAAGGTGGTCCAACAGAGTAATAAAACTTCTGTTCATGTGTACTTTTTTCTGTAATAAATGAGCCTTTTTTCTTTGATTTTCTAATCACTTACTTATATCAAAGTAGTACTTACATATGTAAAATTTCATTTCATTCTGACAACTCTTTCTTGGTGTGAATATATAAACAGAAACTGAATAGTTAACAGCTAAATAAAAAGCTTGCCTCATTAACCTTTTTTAAAACTATAAAATTCCCTCTAGGGGGAAATTCCTACCTGGTTGAGACCTTTGATAAAGAGTCATCTTTTCTTTCAGACTTCTGCCTCAATGACTGGTATAAATTTGGTGGCAACTCTGCTAATTTTCCTGTTCAACCATGTGGTGAACAGGATTTCATAACTGGATAAGACATTTTACCTTCCATACGTTTAAAGCCTACAAAAATATATCGGCTTTTATATCTGAATTTTTTTTTAACATTCAGATTGATAACAAATAAGAAAACTTTTTTACAATTTTTTAACCAGAAATTCCTTTTTACATTCATTTGGCAATTTTGCAGTGAACAGCATTTTTTATATGCACAATTATGTGGAATTATCATGTATCTGCCATTCAACATTTCCTACAGTTTCTGGATAATAGAGCTTCCAGATATAATATATAACTATATAGATAATATAGTTCCAGATGAATTATATAGATAATATAGCTCACTGGTAGCTGAAATTAAATTTACAATAATAGAAATTAAAATTTTTTATACATATCCAAAAAAATTTAAGAGTATATGTAAAATAGGAAGGGGCAAAAATGCATGTACTGTTGAAATACCTTTAATAATTTAATCTTTGATGGAGTGAACTCTGCGGTAGAGATTTTTTCTTGTATTAGCTTTCATTAACTTTCTAAGCATGTTAGAGTGAAACCATGTTGTAAGGTTATTGTGCTTTATACATGCTTAAATATTCACATGAAAAGCATGCCTGATCTGTAATGATTTTGAAAGCTATGTACAAGTTTGGTGGCAACTCTGCTAATAGATTAGACCTACATCAGCAAAATTGTCAAGTAATGTAATTTAGCACCAGTAATGGATAGGTGTGATGTCGCAATACACTCGTAGGGTCTTCACCATGGTTTTGTGTAACCCTAAGTAATTCTCGATAAGCCAGTTTAGTTTTTATAAAGAACAAATTAACTGTTATTTCTCTGTTTTCTCCTTGCATTCTTAAAAAAGGAAAATGATAAAGTTTGATACTTACCTTCTCCAGAACAGCCATGTAGTGAAGTATTTTCAAAATTAAAGAAACCTTTCAAAAAACTTTTGCATTAATGGTTTCGATATTAGGACCTTTTCAGGAAACAAATAAATAATGCCAATGAATTAGGCTCATATTTATTTGAATGTTTTATATCATGTATCTATAACTTTTATCTATTAATTTTCTAATTATTCATAATTAAATAACAGCAGTATATTCCTTTAAGCTTTTTCTGGAATGATTCGCAGATGTTTAGCTTAGAAGGGTTTCTGCTAACTTTCATGGTAAATGAAATATAAAGAATATAGGTACTGCTAAAGAGAGGAGGTAATTTTTTTTAATCGTAAAATCATATTATGGTGGGCATAGAGAAAATATTTGTGCTGTGTCTAGAGAAGGTTGTTTGAGTGTTTTATATAAAAGTATAGGTATGCATCTTCAGTGACTATGATTGTTTTTATAACTGTTTATAGATATGTGAATTTCTAATAATAAACCATATGTTGACAATAGAGAATGAACTCATTTACAGTATATATTAATATATTAGAAATTAAAATTGTGTTTTTTAATTTCACTGTGAGAGAACTTAAAGTAACTTTTTTATAAATATTATTTCTTTGATTATTTTTAGTAGGAGTTTATTAAATCCTTGTTTAATTTTCTAATTTTTCAGGGATGTCTGTTGTTCCTGTTGCAGACTGCAATACTAGAGAGTATAATGCTCAAATAAAAAAGAATATGATTTTCAAAGACTATCTTCTTTATTGGAAGAAACTGAAAACAGAAGAAAATAATTCGTCTTTTTTATACTTAAAAGATTGGCATTTTAATAGGTAAGTGTATTGATTAAGTGAGTGATTGATTGACATTTTAATAGGTAAGTATATTTTTCTTTTTGATAAATATATTAATTTTTGCATAACTTTTCTTTTCATATTATAGCCTAGAGTAGAGCATTGCCAAAAATGCCTTTGATCAATAGATGTCTTGACTTCTGCCTGGGTTTCTGATGTCAGAATCCCCAGTTGTGAAATTTGATTCACTTATTGCCAGAATGAGAGCTGAATCTAATAATCATAGTAACCAAGCAGCACTATTGTGATGACTATACCACATTAGAAGGATTGAAGTAATAGAAAGCCTTAGATTCTTAAGACCATATAGAGTACAGAAAGAGAATGGAAGAAATTTTTATAGATCTTAGGGTTTTTTGAGGCAGAAGGGAAATACATTTGTTATTATTTTAAAGAAAATATTACCATGCATTTATGCAATACTAAGTAGTATAATCAATTAGTATTTTTTGTTCACTCAAAAAAGATTTGCCTTTTAGTAATATTATAAAATGTACTTTCTGATTATCTACAACCCCAGCTTTGAAAGTTCGGGAGAATTGCCTTGTTTTGAGTAGCATGCAAAAATGGTCAATAGCCAGTCCACACATGTGCTTTATATTTAACCCTGATTCCACTAACTATTAGCCAGGTAGTGTAAAAGTTTATATATCAGCTGTAAAATTAATTAACATATCGACGGTGTTCACTCATTTTTGTAATGATTTTGCAAAGATTTATATATGAACAAACCATATAACTTTATTATCTAATATGTTCAGTCTGATAGCCTTATTGTTGAATTATCATATTACATCCTGGTTTCCACAATAAAGTCCTTTTCTCAAAACATCAAGGTTGATTTTATTCCACCCCTCCTTCACAATCGTCCACCGTCTATCCAATGTTTTGGGATGCTGCTTATAAAGAGCTTGTTTAAAAAGTCCAGACGCACAGTAATCCATAGGAGACACGTCAGAGGACTTGGGTGGGATGCATTTAAAGGGAATAGCTTCAATCCAGTTTCATTTCTCATTTTTTCAAAAAATAAAGCAGTTGATTTAGAAGTTTGGCTTGGAGCCTTATCTTGATAGAACATAACACAGTTAAAATTGTTTGGATAAAGGAATGGATTTTTTTCTTTAAAAATATGTGTAAAACATATTTCTGATAGTAATCTGAATTAATTTTGACATTTTTTTCTATTTTCCTTATTTTAAGTTTTCTGTTATAAGCAAATCCAGTAATAACTGTAAAACCTTTAGAAACACTTTCCTTGTTTTCTCTGAACCAATGTATTGAGTCTTTTTATCTTTTTCTACTCCAGTCAGATAACTATATCCGTGGCTCATCAACTGTAACTATATATTTCAATTTTTAGCGTGCCAGATAATTTTTATACAGCAATCTGTATATAGTCTGACACTGAAAAACATGATTCGGTATTAGGCGATGAAATTCATGTTTATTTGTTTTGATTAGTTTTAAATCAGATTTTATGATTTCATTCACAGTTTCTACAGAGATATTTAAAGATTTTGCAATAGCTCTTTGATGGGCTGGCTCTTTCTTTAAAACATGAGATGCGACTTTAGATTTAATAAGAGCTGTATGTACGTTTGTTGGGTATGCATTTTTTGCCTTTTTCCTAGTTAGATATAAGCTTTGACATTTCTTTCCTTTTACATTAATTATATCACTTATTTTACATGTAGAAATATTAAAACGATGCATTTCACATCTTTTTTTAATAATTGAATAAGAGTATTTCACTTCGGACAGCACAAAATATAACCTTTGATCTATTGTTTATTTTTCAGTGACATTTTAAAGAAAAGAATATTTTTGATGTTGCAGATGATAATTAAACTTTATTCTAATTTGGTGCCGGTCACATTTATATTTTAAAATTAATATTTAAATTTATGGAGAAAATCAAAATCATTACAAAAATGTATAAACACCCACAGTATCCATTTGAGTCAGATCATGAGTAGGAGAGAGTGCTACAGCAAAATGGAATGTTATGGCATCCTTGAAGCTGCAACATGAAATACTAGAAAGAAAGAAGAAATCACAAGAGTAGACTGCATATCTTCTTTAAAAACATAACAGTTTTCAGCTAGGAACTTCATCACAGAATTAATGCCCTTTCAGTACACTACTATTAATTCTAAATGTTCAAAATATATATTTAAAAATTTCCATCATTATATTTACTTTATTTTGAAATTTTAAGATTAGTTCTCATGAATGTTTGTTTGAATGCCAGCAATGCAGGTTATTAATTTTCATTTGGCTTATGTTATGAAATGGTTTTAATTTATATCATCTTCTATTATATTGTGATATACAGAAATATATATACTGCATAAATCAACATCTGTTTATATTCTAGATGATGAATGGGAATTTGGAAAAGAGAAAGAGATGAGTAATCTTTTTCTTCTTACACTCTGTCACCAATTTTTGGCCAAGGCTGTCTCAGTCAGCTTCTGCAATTTCATCCATCCAATGCCACAGTCATCCACCTATTGACACCAGTGTTCTTTAACAGCGTTTCCACATCGTCTAGCCACCTTGTTCGTGGACTTCCTCTCCTTCTCTGGCTTTTGGAATGTCAATTTCTTCACTGGGTTTTCATCTTCATATCTGTATATATGGCTTAGCCATCTTAGTTGAGAGGTTTTAATAGCTTTTATTACATTTGGTTCTCTAAATTTTTGCAGTAATTCAAAATTGTATCTTACACTCTATCTTCCATTTTCCTTTACTGCTCCAAATTTTCTTCTCAAAATCTGTTGTTACTTTATGCTCATTTGCTTTATTCATTGTTTAGCACTCACTTCCATACAGCAGTGTAGGTCTTACTGAGGTCTAATGCAACTGCATTTTAGTTTTGCTGCTTAAGTATTTTAATTTAAACTGGTTTCATAGTCCATAATAGCGTCTGTTGGCCATGTTAATTTGGGTCTTGATTTCATTAGTTATATCAATATTATTATTTACAATTGTACCCAAATATTTAAATTTTTTGACCTCCTTAAAAAAATAGTAATTTATTTTCAGTGATATCAGATTATGTTATCTCTTTGTAACCATCATGAACTTAGTTTTTTCTTTATTGACGGTCAAAGCAGTATTTTTTGCTGCCAACTCAAGCACGCAAAAGGCCTCATATATTGTCACTTTCTTTCTTCTCACAATGTCAGTGTCATCAGCAAAGGCCAATAACTGCACAGATTTTATGAATATAGTCATTTGTGTTTGTATGCCTGAGTCTGTTATTGCTTTTTCAAGGGCAATGTTAAACAGCTAATAAGAAAGAAGTAGTCCTTTGTCAGTATAAAAGAAATCTGATAATTCAGTTCCCAGATTTGCTATATATTTTACTCTCCTAAAGGGAGTAATGTTCTTGCATTGCAAATAATTCTGGAAATGCATTTTTTATAATTATTTCCTTAACTACACTGGTGGGGAAAAAATCCCATCACCAAGGAAAAAAGTATTGTAGAGTAATGAAATTTCGGCACTACATTTGTCTGGGTAACATATTTAATTGATTAAATTTTCATGATCACAGGTTACAGGTGCGTCATTGCATTATTGCAAGCACATGAAAAACCATTTCAAGTGTGAAATGCTGGTACGTTAGTAACTGGTGTAACTGCCAGAATTTTGAATGCAAACATGCATGCATTATGTTATGCAGATTTCGGAAGTCAGTTTGTTGGATGGAGTTTCATTTCTATCATACTTGTTGGTCAGTACAGAGACAGTTAATGGTAGTTATGTATGATGCTGAAGTTTTTCCATATGGGTTTGACTGGAGAAAGATGTGGTGATTTAGCAGGCCAAGGCAACATGTCGACTCTGTAAAGCATGTTGGGTGACAGCAGTATGAGGGCAAGTATTATTCTGTTGGAAGATACCCTCTTGAATGCTGTTCATGAATGGCAGCAGAACAATTTGAATCACCAGATTCATATACAGACCCGCAATCAGGGTGCATGGGATAACCACAAGAGTACTCCTACTATCATGCGAAATTGCATCCTAAACCATAGCTCGAAGTGTAAGTCCAGTTGTGTCTAGGCCACAGACAGGTTGGTTGCAGTCGGGCCAACACACGATCATTGCTGGCCCCTAGACAAAACTCAGTTTCACCGGAATCACAACTGATCTCCACTTCATCTGCAATGAGCTCTAGTTTGTCACCACTGATGTCACAAATGGCAGTGGTTTGGAGTCAGTGGAATGCATGCTACAGGCCATCTGGCTTAGTTTTGTCCTTTAAGAAACCAATCTGTAACAGTTTGTTATGTGACTATGGTGCCAATTACAGCTCGATTGTGATGCAGTGCACTGTACTACAGTCATATGCGGAATACAGCGGTCTTCTCTCTCAGTAAATGCCATGTGGCTACCCATAACCCGGTATTCTTGAGTCAGTACCTTCCCTTGACCACTGTGCTGTCAACAATCATGCACAGTGGATACATTCCTACCAAATCTTTCTGCATTATCACAGAAAGAAAATCCACCTTCTCATATGCCTATTACACAACCTCCTTCAAACTCACTGAGCTGCTGATAATGGCTTCTTCATCTTAAAGACATTCTTGACTAACTTCAAATCACAATGATAAATAAAATTCGCGAACTTTACAGTGCATATTTAAAGTAAACCTGATTTGCATGCTCATAGTGGGGTGCTAGTAGTGCCACACTTATGCACCTAGTGCGAGATTTGAATAGACATCATCTTTCAGATATATAAACATGCCTGCCAAATTTTGTTCACCGAGCACAAATCCTTCTTGGTGTTGGAATTTTTTTTTTCCATCAGTGTATTTACCAAATATTTAAAATTATTGGTCTTAGGGTTTCAAAACTTTATGTTTTGAAACTTAGATAGTAATAACCATCTAATGAATATTTTTATTCTCATTAAAATAAGCATATTTTTGTGATGATCAAAATATTTCTTTTTAATTATAGAGATTATCCTGAATATAAAGCTTACAGTACTCCAACATACTTCAGCTCTGACTGGTTAAATGAATTCTGTGAACATGAAAATGATGATTACCAGTTTGTATATATGGGGCCTAAAGGAACATGGTATTTTTTATCTAAATTGATTTAAAGTAATTATATTTGATTTTTTAATTAACTATAACTGGTGGATATTTCATTGAGTACTTACATATTATCCCATCAACTGTAAAACAGTTGCCAAGCAGGGTGATTTACTACCGTTTATGGAAAGGAGTGACATAACAATGCAGGTGCTTTGGTTTGTGTTTTGGTTTGATATAAACCTAATTGATTCTCAATAAGCTATGCTTCATTTTTATGAACAAGGCTCTAAATTAACTGTTATGTGTTATAAAATGTACGAGTGTTAATGGACACAGTATGGTAAGCTGAATATGGCTGATAAAAGAATAACAAATTGAAACAGTTGCTTGCAGAAAGTTTGTACTCATAGCTTTCTAAATAAAGCTTCCAGTAAATTGATGGGACAAACAAAGTGGGTCGAATACTGATAGTTTATTAAATAAAGATCTGTCAAATCTTTCAGTGGCAGGATCTCCACCAAATTTCACATTCGATGGTGTATTATGTAAGTACCAATTATTGTTGTTCATCTGTGTTTCTTAAACTGTGCAATACTTTTAAAAAAAAGCCATTATTTCAAGCTCATCTCAATATATATTTGTATTTTAAATTCTTTAAATCTTGGATTCTGCCAGTGGCCAAGTGTTTAAGGCTGGTCAGCGCTTGAGTTGGCCTCCATGCATTGGTGGTAGCCATATGGTGTTTAAATGCCAACTTTTCAGAAGATACTAGGGCTATAACAGCAAAGTATGTTCATTTGCACTCACTGCATATAGCTTGGAAACTAGTTAATAATGACAGGACACTTTGCTCAAGCACATGCATCACTTTGAGCAGTCAAGTAAAGAAAAGGTTATAACAGCAATGTACGAATAAGTAAAATTGCAGCTAATGCATACGCTTATGCAGGAGGAGATATCATCTAAACATATGGGCAGTACATAAATAAGTAGTCAAATTTAAAAATACAGTATAAAGTCTGAGATCCAGACTCTGTGGGGTTTCGATGATGCCAGATTTAGGATTTTTCCGGATATTTAATCATCAGTTTGAGTTTATTAAGATGGCATGTAGAAATTATAAAATTAAAAATATGAAATTGTGATTTATGAAATAATGAACAATGTGTGAGATTAAAGGAATCAAAGTTTTTTTTTAAAGCTTTATATTTATTTGTTTGCTTTAAAGGTTTCATTCAATATAAGTTGTTTAATTTATGTAGTCCTTTCATAACTTTCTCAGTTTTTCTATTTGCCAGAATGTGTTACCAGTTTGAGGAAACAAAAGGTACTATTCTTCAAGGAAACTGTATATAAAAAGGAATGCAGAAAAAAAGATGTAAAAATGAAAATTATTGTATTTATCATCATTTGAAAAAAGTTTTTTAAAAGTCAGTGACAGTTAGTGAATACTTAACCAGTTTTTCCCCTTCATCGGATATAACTGTGTGATAAGAGTGTGTGAATATTAAAGATGCATTTTTCGAATTAATATTCAGGTTATAACTATGAAGAATTCATAAGCCCTTTCCTTCAGTAACACAAATGTTCTATATAATAAAACAATATATTGACACTGAACTTTACAGTCTAGAAATAATTTACTGTTGATAAGTGTATGTATTAATTGTTTTAACTAAACATATAATTTTAGCCATCACAGGAATGAAGATTTCTATTTAATTTTCAGGACACCATTGCATGCTGATGTATTTGGCTCTTACAGCTGGTCTGCTAATGTTTGTGGTCGTAAGAAGTGGCTATTATTTCCTCCAGGGGCGGAAGAACTATTACTAGATGAAAAAAAGAAAATACCTTATTCTGTAAATGAAAAGGAGTTGCATCATCTCTGCATTCCTCATTTAAGTGCTGTTCAGGAAACTGGAGAAATAATATTTGTTCCCAGTGGTTGGTATCACCAGGTACATAATTTGGTATGTTTTTCATTAATCTTCCATAACTCTATTTATTCAGACTGTACTTGGTTTTATTTACATCTTATTATTTGTGTATAAGATTTCAGAAATGAATAAAAGGCTAAATTTAAGAGATAATAACTTATACATGAGTTTATTATTATTACTTTTATGAAGTATATACAAAAAATAATTTATCTTTACGAAGTACATTTTGCTTACACAAAAGAAAAAGTGCATTAAATTAAATAAATATGTGTGTATATAAGTAAGATATAAGAATATATATATATATATATGAAAGTATGATAGCTATTTTAAAAAATAATTGGCGACCTTAAAATTAACATTCTAAAGTTGGTGCTCTCCCCATTAATTCATCCTTTCTCCCAAGTTCTAGATCATTCTAAATTATGTAACGTTTTAACCCTCCGAGCGTTATGGGAAATTTCAGAGTTCCTCAGAATGTCATGAATAAATTGTATTTTCGTAATTATATTAAAAAAATTATTCTTTCACTTTGTACCCGATTCCTTTTCATCCCATATACACCCAAACTGAAATCAGATACATTAAAAGCTGGCAGAAATTTTCATGTCTAAATGAATAAGAAAGCCAGCCTTTTGTACAGAATTTTCCGTTCATAATGCTGAGAGGATTAATGCAGATACCTCCTGCCCAATCAAATAATTGTAAACCAAAACTTTCTCTAACTCGAACTGAAACTATCAAACTTCCTCCTGTCTTCCTTTGAATTGCTGCTTTCTCTTTCACTTATGCTATCATACCAACAAACGATACTTTTTCTCGCTGCTGTTTATTTTCCTAAGACGACATCATACTTTAAAATGGGATTTATTGTATTCTACCATGATTAAGAAATATCTTGTCTGCAAAAAGATGATTGGATATGCATAAAAAAAATAAAGATTTAAGCTGTGTTTAAATGCGTCATCGTGCTTTTCCATTCGGTTGTACCTTCAAGCCGTTACGGTCTCCTCAGCCATCTATGCAATCGAAAGCTGTTAAAAGTTGCAATATTTTCCTCTACACATTTGGAATCATTGCATATTTTTAAAAAGTCATGACAAGATGCCTCAAATGCAGAATGGAACATTATTCCCCAAGTGGATTTCGTTAAAATATCTGAAAAAGTTCAATAAATGTGTTTGCAAGTCCAAAAGTGCTAACCTCAGTGAAAACAAAGTGTATGGTCATATCTACAGTGTTTAGGAGAAAAAAAAGGGGGGTTGTTCTAAATCATCAAATTCATTTCCGGTGTGTGATGTAACAGTATATTCAAAAGTGCTTTGAAAATCATTGAGTGTCTGTAAGTTCAAAATCTAAAACGAGAAGTAAAGTGTTTCATATCAAAGTCAATATCTGCAATGTAATCACTAAAATTCGTAGTGGATATGTTAGTGGTTCTGCCTTGCTTCGAATATTCGTAATGTTTTCATCGCTTAAAAAGAAAATTAGGCATCCAGTTTCTAAGTTCAGCAACCCTTATCAATGAAATGTTAAATACGAAATAGTGTTTTGTGCTCTTCCCGTCAAACAACGAAATATTAAGTAATGTTGAAGTGCTATTAAATTTCAGTTTTCTTTCATCAAGTAAATTATGTTTTAAAATAACTTTGCATTATAAACAATTTTACATTTATAAGTAATTGTGTAGTTTTATGATTTATTGATGGTTATATTTTGCTTAAATCATTCTAAGATGAAAGTTAATAATTTAAAAAGTTTATGATTTATTTAAAATGTAGTTTTATATTTCTGAGTTGAAAAATATATATATATACATTGAATTTGATAAAAATTAGGTAAGGAATTTGAGGATTTCACTTTGGAAAGGTTCCTAATACGATTAATATTTTTGTGCTATTGTTTAAATTT
Organism: Stegodyphus mimosarum; assembly: GCA_000611955.2. Taxonomy (NCBI): domain Eukaryota; kingdom Metazoa; phylum Arthropoda; class Arachnida; order Araneae; family Eresidae; genus Stegodyphus; species Stegodyphus mimosarum. The sequence goes on from KK116272.1 coordinate 312,731, forward strand.
CTCTTAATTTATATTTTTGAATTTTTGCTGTATTTTAAGAGTGAAATTATTGTTTGAAAATTTTAAATTGTAGGTATTTCTTTAATGTTTTCAAGATAAACATTGAAGGCTGTCATCTTATGAAAAAATACATCTTTTTGATCTAAGTATTTTTATTTTTTCATAAAATAGAGTTTGCTTTTAATTTTTATAATGGAATGATATAGCAGTTTGAAAAAGGCCAGTTGCTTCTATCCGAGAAATGGAGGCCTTTTTTATAGTAATTGCTATTTTGGAAATTCTTTTGGCCACTGGTGAAGAATAAATGCCAGTTTGCTCAAATGATAAACCACTGTGAGGGATATGTTAGTATTTAGAGGAAGTTGTGGAATCTTCAGGTTTAGTAAAGAATAAGTAAAATTTTAAATGTCTTAATAATAGTGAAAGGTTTGAAATTTGTTATGGTTATGAATGATGTATACAAAATTTTAATATGCCTTTCCCTAAAATATAATTATGGAGATTCTAAAAAATAAATTATGGTAATTTTAATTCAGAAAAGAAGGGGGAAAAAAGCAAAATTTCCCCTTCCTTTTCTTCTTATTGTAGAGTAAAATCTAATTATATTTTCTGAAATTTAAAGCCTTCTTAAATTTCAATAATTTTGTAATGATGTTGTATTTAAGTAATACGAAACATTTTTGAAAGAAAAACTGACAAATGTACAATGCCAAAACCAGTTACCTTTTTTCAGGAAAGGTGGTTTTTTTATCTATTATACACTGCGCCAAAAAAAGGGGGGGACAGTTATATGTACCCCGTTCTACTGGGCCGATTGATTCAAGTTGCGTTTTTCATGTCTCGAAAGTGCAACTTAGGTTATGTATTAGATTTATATACAGCATTGTTCAGATATGGGTATTTTGACACAAAATTGGACTTTTTCTGAAATGGCATGCCAATTTTTTTCCATATTTCGCTTCTACGACTCAAATTATGCCAAACTGCCAAGTTTTGTAAAAATTGCACAAGTAGTTTCTAAAAAATTAGCTCTCAAAACTTTAGCACCTCAATGTTAATTCGGTTTGGTATGCATTTATTAATATCTCTTTTTTTATGAAACTTACTTGATTTCTTCGTACACAGTTTGAAATTTAGGTTCATTCCAAATAAAATTCATCTGTTTTTTATGGTTTATTTTAAAAGAATTTTTATAAATTTTTCAAAAAAAATGTTGAATAGCCAATAAAATTTTTACAATCATCTTAAAGTAGGTGTATTTCTAAGCATACTTGCAAAAAATTAGAGCTTTTAATCAAAATTTCTGAAGATATGCGTGAATTTATATAATGGCACCTTTTGCTATTTGGCATATTTGTTGAAAGTGATGATAACGAAAATGTGGTTTACACACTTTGTTAAAATTATTTGAAAGTAGGAATGATGTGTACACACTTTGTTAAAATTATTTGAAAGTAGGAATGATGTGACTTTTTTTCCACTCATTCACAATGTAAAAAGCTAGGAACGATGTGGCGTTTCTTCCGCTCCTGCGCAGTGGAAGGGAAAGGAAAATAGGTTGCCATACATTAAGAAGTTCACCAAGTGAATTATTCTTGACTCAAATTGAAAAAAATGCAGCAAGTTAAACTTTTTAATTTCTCAGTAAATTTCACACCAAATTTTACAAAATTTAATATTGAGGCATAAGTTGAGTCGTAGAAGCGAAATATAGAAAAAAAATTGATATGTTATTTTTAAAAAAATCCTATTTTGTGTCAAAATACCTATATTGGAACAAAGCTATATATAAAATCTAATATATATCCTAAGTTGCACTTTCGAGACATGGAAAACGCAATTTAAATTTCATCAATTGGCCCAGTAGAACAGGAGATATAGAACTGTCCTCCCCCCTGCAGTGTACCCAAGCATCCCCAAGATGGTACGCTGATTTCGTTGGAGAGGACTTGCCAAATTCATCAAAGTATTCTTGTTTTATTCAGTATTTCATTATATTATTACATTTTTACATTGAGTTTTCTGAGTTTTTACATTAAGTATGCACATCTACAGTGGGAAGAAATTACTCAAATAATCATAAATATTGTATTATAATGGAAATTGGAAAGACTTTTATTTGAACATTTACTTCGTTAAAAAATTTGAACTTTGACCTTTTAAACTATTTTCATCAAGAATTTCACAAAATTTCATTGGACGTTCTTATTTCAGAACTCTAAAATGTGCAGTTGTTTTAAAAGACTATAGTGTTTAAATTATTAAATTCGAAATTTTACGACTTTCAGTGAAATGCCAAGTTGAGTCAAAATTCTACGATGATAATTTTTGTTTAAAAGTTGATATTATGTTTTATATTTTCAAAATTATATCTTTCACATTTTGTTGCTCAAAATGCTTTTTCTTTCACCCTGCTCTCCCGACCTTTCTTTTCAAGGGGGGAGAATATGTAAGATATAAGAAAATATGATAGGTGTTTTAAAAAATAATTGAAGCCTTTAAAATTAACATACTAAATTTGGTACTCTCTCCCTAAATTCATTATTTCTCCCAAATAACATAACGTTTTAATGCAGATACCTCCTGCCCAATCAAATAATTGTAAACTAAAACTTTCTCTAATTCGAACTGAAACTATCAAACTTCCGCCAGTCTTCCTTTGAACTGCTGCATTCTCTTTCGCTTACGCCTTCATACCGGCAACACACAACTTTTTCTCGCTGCTGCTTATTTGCCAAAGATGGCGTCGTACTTTAAAATGGAACTATTGTATTCTACTATAATTATCTTGTCTGCAAAAAGATGATTGGATATACATAAAAAAATAAAGATTGTGATTCTTCAAGCTCATTTGTGTTAAATGCATCATCATGCTTTTCCACTCAGTCCTACCTTCAGGCTATGGTCTTCTTAGTCATCTACGCAATATTGAAAGCTGTTAAAAGTTCCAGTGTTTTCCTCTACACATTTGGAATCATTACACATATATATATATATATATATAATATATATGTAATGAATATATATATATATATATGTAATGAAAACAAATTTAGAGAAGTACCCAAGTAGGAATACCGAGACATAGAAATACTGATGACAGCACGTAGATGGCATATTGAAGAGGAGGAATTTTGATTATGTAAGAATGTTAATGCATAACAAATAGGAAACTTGGCAGTCAAGGTAGATTAAAATCCATTTTTATTTAAATTCATGTTTGTGGCCACTGTTTACTTGCCAATCTAATTGGGCCTATTCAAGAACATTTACGTTTTTGATAGTATTGTGACAGGAAGAGAGCACAGCATAATTCCATTCAAGCAGCAGGCAGAGAGAAGCTAAAGTATGCATTTATCCAATATGGAAGATTGCCAAGAGGAAGGTTTTGGCTTAGGTTGAAAAGGTTTTAGTTCTCAAAATTTTAAGTTCAATTAGCTATGTCATCGATATTGCACAGGCCATGCAAGATGGCTTGATATAGAAATGACGTTATCCAGAGAAGTTATTAAGATGTTAAGAATAGAGAGGGAGAATTAAGGAGTTGCCATTAGTTTAAACTATAATTTTACTTTATATATTTTTTCTGTTACATATATGTAAATGAAAATCGGTATTAAAAGCTGTCAGAAAAGCAAAGAATTCATGTGAACCAATCAAAAATATATTTGTATTATATAATTATTTTCAAATTGCATGTAACAGAAGAATTTCCTAATTTTATTTTTTTAACCCTTTACAGACTTGTGAACTCTCCGGATTTGGGCAGGAGATTCACATTCTCATCTATTTTATAACATATTTCTCTCAGTTTTTTCTTATTACTAAATTGTTTATGATTTTTATTAGTTCAGTTTAATGTTTTGAAATCATTTGCTTTATCTTTTAGTTACCTTTTTTTTTTTTTTTTTAAGAAAAAGATGAACTAACTGCTACTGCTGTGCATGGGGGACTAGATGTGTCTAAAAGATTCAACCCTCTTCTTCAATCGGGCATTAAAAAATGTCTTATTTGTTACTAATTTAAATATCAAAAGCCTACACTTAAAATTATATACAATTTATTACATACAAATACAAAATTATTTAAAGAAAATTATTTAAGACATAAAAGCGAGTGTATTTTGTAGACTTTAAACAGGAAAGTGAAATATATGATCTGTTTATGAAATCCCGCTGAACGTACAAGTTGACAGAGATGTCACTTATCATTTTAGCAGGAATTTAAATGAACAGATCATTCTTGATATAGTAAGATAATACAAACATGCAAATACAAAATTATATAAAGAAAATTATTTAAGACATAAAAGCGAGTGTATTTTGTAGACTTTAAACAGGAAAGTGAAATATATGATCTGTTTATGAAATTCCGCTGAACGTACAAGTTGACAGAGATGTCACTTATCATTTTAGCAGGAATTTAAATGAACAGATCATTCTTGATATAGTAAGATAATAAAGAGATGCAAATTAAAGATATAATATATAAAAAACTTAAATATCTTATATAATTTTTAATATTACAAGACCATTATGTATCCATTTTCTAAGAAAGGTAAAAAATTTGACAATGCAAGGAAAAAATGGAGCTGATGGCCTTCTTTGTAAAATTAAACCATCTTTTTAAGAATTAATTGAATTTGCATTAAACCAAAGGGAATTTTTTGCATAATGCTTACATCATCCATTATTGATGCTCAATCACACTATTCATCGATAATGTATATATGTTAATAGTATTGTGAACTCTGTGACGGCATTATAAATCTCACATTTATTAAATTTATAAGGTTTTTTTTTTTTTTTTTCT